>JAOTRH010480994.1:0-59431 GCA_034768845.1 Heliamphora exappendiculata | reverse complement strand
AGATATTTGATTCTTTCAGATCGTGTGGCTTTCAAAATTAATAAATTTATTTTAATTAAACGAATTTTTATAACCCTAAAAAATATTTTTAAAATCTAAGTGGAAGATAAAATTTATTCACAAATAAATCCCGCGGTCTCCATCCCCAGTTTGTAGTCGATGCAATTAAACCCTGCGTGTCGGCAATAAAACCTTCTTCCCCAACGAACAGATTAATTGTATTATCGCCAGTACAAACCTCCTTTATGAATAATTCTGGATAATTGTTAGTGTGGATCACTTCTCCAACTAAAAGATTCATTGCGAAACGATTAATTTGGAATTAAGTGATGGTTAACACTTAGCTGTATATAATAGTATTCTCTCGAACTGAGTCACTACTATTATATACTGGACCAAAACTATATCAGATATTTAATTTTACTTGGCATGGTCAGTTACCTATATAGTAAAATTAAAAGGAATTAGCCTGTCTGGTCTTATGAAGGATAGTAGACGTCTTCCCAACGAGACATGCTATTCTCAGGTTACCAGGCTGCTGGCGAATTAATTTTAAAATGGTAGAAAGAACCAAATTAAAATGAATTTAAAGTTTTGCTCATCATAATTAACGGTTTTTTAATTATGTGATTCTTATGATTAAAATAAATTTCAACCCACTCGCTTCTATACTCAAACAAAACAAACTTACAGGACAGAAATTTGTTAACTGGAAATGTAACTTGGATATAGCTTTAACTACAAATGGTATTCCTTCAATACTAGAAAATATGTTTGTTTCTAAGAAAGGTTCTTCCTCTAGACCGAAAGGCATGAAGAAGAAAATGATTCAGAAACAGGGAGACACGATTTCCAAGGTAGTTAGTGGGCCGCATGCTGGTGTAAAAAAGCCAAAAAATAGATGTTTTCACTACAACTAGATCCGGCACTGGAAAAAGTTATGTCTAGTATTTCTCAGAAGCCATAACTAACAGGGTAATTTATGTTCACTAGTTGTAGAAACATATTTAGCGGTGTTATCTACCGGTACCTGGTGTGTAGATACGGGAGCCACTAATCATTTCTGCAATTCATTACAGATGTTTCAAGAAATTCGACAACTTAGTGATTGAGAGATTTATTTGCATATGGACAATAATACAAAGGTAACAGCAGTTGCAGTAGGAGATGTCACTCTCAGTTTTGGTAGAGATCGAATTTTAATATTGAGAGATTGTCTTTATGTACCTGCCATTAGAAGAAATTTAGTTTTTATTTTTGGATTGGCTAAAGACGGATATTTAGTTTATTTTAATAACTCTGTGGTTATTAAGAATAATAAACGGATTATCTGTTCTAGTATAATAGTAGATGATCTTTATATTATACCCAAATTTCTCCTGCACTGCAACTAACTGAAACGAATAATACATTTATATGACCACATAAGAGAAAGTTTCTTTCTTTAAATGAACTAAACGTTTGTTTGGCACTTACGCTTAAGTCATATTAATCTTAAAAAGATAAACAGACTGGTAGCAGATGGACATTTGAGTTCAATTGAAGTAGAGCCACTTCTAGTTTGTGAATCTTGCTTAGAGGGTAAGATGACTAAGAAGGCCTTTTCGGTCAAAGGCCATAGAGCTAAAGAACCGTTAGAACTGGTTCATTCTGATGTATGTGGTCCTATGACAATTCATGCTCGAGGTGACTTTGAGTACTTTATCAGTTTCATTGATGACTACTCAAAGTATGGATACATTTACCTAATGCACCGTAAGTCTAAATGCTTTGAAAAATTTAAAGAATTCAAGGCGGGGGTAGAGAAGTATTTGGGTAAAATTATTAAATCACTACAATCTGACCGTGGTGAAAAATACTTTTTTGGAGAGTTTAAAGACTACTTGTCATCAGATAGGATTACATCCCAGTTGACTGCACCTAGCACTCCTCAGCAGAATGGTACAGCAGAAAGAAAGAATAGAATTCTTATGAAGATGGTAAGGTTAATGATGAAGTTATTTAGGTTTACCAGATTCATTTTGGGGACTCGCTTTAGAGACAACAGCATATATTCTGAATATGGTACCTTCTAAGTCAGTACATTCTATTCCCATAGAATTGTGGACCAAGCATAAGCCTAGTCCGAAACACATTCGGATTTGGGGGTGTCCAGCACATGTGCTGAAAGAAAACGCGGATAAGTTGGAACCAAGCACAGAAGTCTGTTTCTTTATAGGGTATCCCAAAGAAACGAAGGGTGGTCTATTTTATAATCTTAAGGATCAAAAGGTCATTGTTAGCACCAATGGTAGATTCTTATAAGAGGATTATTTATGGATCACAAGCCCGATAGCAAAATTATTCTTGAAGAATTGAGAGAAAATACCGGTAGAACGGAAGAGGAATCACAAGTCATTGATATTCTATTACCTCGTCGTAGTGGGAGGATTATCGGGACAGGTACAAATCAAGAATAGGATGCTGATACACAGGGTTCAAATTCTGCACAGCATGTTATTGCTAGTACATAGACACAGGTAGCGCCTCGTCGTAGTGGGAGAATTGTTCATCAAACAGATCGGTATATGTTCTTGGGAGAGTCGTATGACAAAATCTCAGCAAAACTGGATGCCGAGCCCGGTAATTATAATGAAGCACTACAAGACAAAGACGCAGATCTTTGACAAAGGGCGACGAATTTAGAGATGGAATCTATGTATTCTAATTAGGTCTGAGAACTTGTAAAACCACCCGATTGGATAAAATTCATTGGATGCAAGTGGATCTACAATAGGAAGAGAGAGGTAGACGAAAAGGTTGAAACCTTCAAAGTTAGGCTTGTTGCTAAAAGGTTCACTCAAAAAGAAGGGATCGACTATGAGGAAACCTTTTCGTCGGTAGCCATATTTAAGTCTATCTGAATTCTCTTATCTATTGCGGCACATTTCGATTACAAAATCTGGAAAATGGACGACAAGACAGCTTTTCTTAAACGGAAGTCTTGACGAGTGTATCTATATGATACAACAGACGAATTCATTGCAAAGGGCCAGAAACACATGTTGTGTAAGTTTAAGAGATCTATTTATGGATTTAAGCAGGCATCGAGGTCTTGGAACACTCGGTGTGTACAAAAAGTGCGAATGAGTCCGAATGAGTCATCAAAGTCCGAATGAGTCCTGTGTGTACAAAAAGCGTAACGAAAGCGTGGTGATCTTTCTAATAATTTATTTAAACGATATCTTGCTCATCGGAAATAATGTGGGGGCATTATCTACAGTTAAAGTATAGTTATCTAGGCAGTTCGGTATGAAGGACTTGGAAAAAATCAGTCATATTCTTGAGATCAAGTTTGTGCGAGATCGAAAATAAAGGATGTTGAGCTTATCACAAGCAAAGTATATCGATGATATCTTTTCTCGTTTTAGCATGTAGGATTCTAAGAAAGGGTTTCTTCCTTTCAGACATGGAATCACTCTATCTAAGGATCAGTGTCCTAAGACACCTGATGAGATAGAGAAAATGAAGGCGATTCCTTATGCTTCGGCAATAGGAAGCCGCATTTATGCTATGCTTTGAACTAGACCCGACATCACCTTTGCCGTTGGCATAGTTAGCAGATATCAGTCTAACCTAGGGTAAGAGCATTGGGCTGCGGTAAAAAATATAATCAAGTACCTAAAAAATGACTAAGGATTATATGTTAATTTACCATGCAGACAGTCTAGTACCTTTGGGGTACACAGACTCAGATTTTTAGTCAGACATAGAACTTATATCAGGAGACAATTGTGCAGATCCTTTACAAAGAGCTTACCGGTTAAGACTTTTGATAGTCATGTAGAGGGCATGGGAGTCAAATATATGGCCGCATAGTTTTGAGTATAAGTAGGAGATTGTTAAGGTTGGTATGCTGAAATCTATATTTGTAGTATTTAATAAAATTAATTTTTCATTTTATGAGAATCTTTATGAACAATGTATATATATCATTTCTTAATGTTATGCATAGATGTCCAATATTCTGTGTAGTATTTAATCTAGTGTGTAGAGTACGGCTTACACACAGAAGATCAGATTTTAGGTTCTTGCAGAATATAAGTTTTATGTTCACAGTTTAGATGGAAATGAACATACCATCGGTACGATTCTGGTACAGAATTTTAGCAGACCTATCTTAGTTACGGGAAACAGATAATAGAGTCGTCTATTGTTCCGACTCTCTGTGCCAGTACACTTTGTGTATATTAAACGGGACATTTGGATTAATTAATTTTATACTGACTATATAAATTAACTCACATTCCAATGTTATTATGAATAGTATTTATCCTCTTAATCATAAAATAATTATTGATTTGGATATATTTAATATTCGTTGTTTTGAATTATTATAGGGTACGATCTTATATGGGTATATATTTTCGGTGAGTTGGATAGCGGTATTATTTATATGGCAAATATTAATTATTAACGAAATCCACGTTCCGAAGATTAGAATTGATGATACCTCCTTAAAGATACTTATAAGTTTTGACCGAGCCAAACTCTGCAGGTGGATTTGATTATCCGGCGGTCAAATAAGTTAAGCAGAAAAGTTTAAGAAATATCAAGATGCTAATTAAATTAAATTATCAGCAATTAAATTTAATTGGTGGGTATCAAAAATCTTAACGTGGGAAGAAATAGTAAGCATTTAATAACAGGAGCTCAATGCAAGAAGGTCTTGAGATTATGGGTCAGCGTGCAATTATAGTTCTTTAGTGGTGTGAACTATAATTCAGTGTTTAATAGAAATTGTAGAAACCATTGCGTCTTTCCATAATTGCAGAAACCGTTAGTAGGTATCTGTGTTCCACTGGAAGTCTTACTCATAATTACTCCATAAGTCCCTATTGTAACCCTATGTATACACAAGTAGGCTGAACCAGTTTAAGATTGATAGATCATATCTTATATATCATATATATTATTGATATATCATATTTTGTCTTTCAAGACTAAATATATTGGGGTTCTGCTGGTACGAGTACTCGATAGTCCGTATCCCACACTACGTTCAAGGATCGCATAAGTGAATACAGTAGAAGATCTGACTGGAGCTTCAACTCGGAATCAAGTCATAGTTGAAGATTAGATCGACAAAAAGTGTTCTTCTAAATTAACTTTGATTGCACGGGTTTTATTTTTATCGTTTTACGTCAAAAGTTTTTTCTAGAGTCCGTTTCGGTGTTTACCCGTCCAGTTAATTTTTTATCGAAAATTGTTGACAAAAATAATAATCTTAGCAGTATTGCCTCCAACAGGTTCTAACTTACCTGTGTTCCCTTTCTGCACATGCACTGGACACTCTAAAATCTAAATATGTTACAGGTTAAGCTTATACCTGGTCCACAATTCTTTGAAAATAGAAGGTACTGACTTAGAAGGTACGGAGTACAAAATGTAAGCTGCTGTCTCTAATGCGAGTCCTCAAAAGGAATTGAGTAAACCTAAATAACTCATCATGGATCTTACCATCTTTAGAAGAGTCATGTTCCTTCTTTCTGTTGCACCATTCTGCTGCGGAGTGCCTGGTATAGTCAATTGGGATATAATCTCTTCTGATGACAAATAGTACCTAAACTCTCGAAAGAGATATTCCCCACCACGGTCGAATTGTAGTAATTTGATACTTTTACCTAAATACTTATCTGCCTTCGCCTGGAATTCTTTGAATTTTTTTAAAATATTCAGACTTATGATGCATTAGTTAAATGTATTCATACCTTGAGTAGTCATCAATGAAGCTGACAAAATACTCAAAGCCATCTCTAAGCTGGATTATCATATGACCACACACATCAGAGTGAATTAGTTCAAATGATTCTTTAGCTCTATAGCCTTCGACCAAAAAAGGCCTCTTGGATATCTTACCCTCTAAGCAAGATTCACAAACTAGAAGTGCCTCCATTTTCAATGAACTCAAAAGTCCATCTTCTACTAGTCTGTTTATTCTTTTTAGATTAATATAACCCAAGTGTAAATGCCAAATAAACGTATAGTTCATTAAACAAGGAAGCCTTCTCTTATATGATAAATTAGATGTGTTATTCAATTTAGTCAACTGCAGTGTATGAGAGATTGAAGTAATAATATAAAAATCATCTACCAATGTACCAAAACAAATAATCCGTTTATTTTCCTTAATAATCACAGAGTTATTAAAATAAACCAAATATTTGTCTTTAACCAATATAAAAACGCAAACTAAATTCCTTATAATGGAAGGTACATAAAGACAATATCTCAATATTAAAATTCGATCTCTACTAAAACTGAGATGACATCTTCCACTACAACTGCTGTCACCTTTGTATTATTACCCATATGTAGGTAAATTTTTTTATCACTAAGTTGTTGAGTTTTTTGGAACCCCTGCAATGAATTGCAGACATGATTAGTGGCTCCCATATCTATACACCAGGTACCGGTAGATAACACCGCTAAATATGTTTTCATAACCAGTGAACAAAAATTACCATGTTTATTCAGCTTACTGAGATAAATTGGACATTATTTTTTCCAGTGTCGTGTTTGGTTGCAGTGAAAACATCTGTCTTTCAGGTTTTTCACATCAATTTGTGGCCCATTAATTACCTTGGAAATCGTGCAACCATATTTCTAAACTTTCTTCTTCTTCATGCCTTTCGGTCAAGAGAAATAATCCTTTTAAGAAACAAACACTTTTTCTGGCATTGAAGGAATACCCTTAGTAGTTAAAGCTATATCCAAGTTACTTTTTCAGTCAATAAAATTCGATCCCGTTAGTTTATTTTCTTTGAGTATAGACGTGAGATGATTGAAAGTCATTTTATTCCTGAGAGTCACATAATTAAAAATAATCATTAATTATGACGAGTAATACTTTAAATTTATTTTAATTTGGTTCCATCTACTATTTTATAAAAAATTCGCCAACAGCTTGGTAACCTGTGAATAGCATGTTGGAGGCAAAACTATCAAGATCTTTGTTTTTGCAAACGATTATCTGTAAAAAATTAACTGGACGAGCAAACGCCAAAATGGGCTCTACATAAAATCTTTTGATGACGAACGATCAAAATAAAACCCGTGCATCTTAAGTTAATTTAAAAGAATACCTTTTAACTAATCGAATCTTCAACTATGATTTGAATCTGAGTTGAAGTTCATGTTATATCTTCTACTGTACTCTTTTATGCGATTCTCGAACGAAGTGTGAGCTACGAACTATCGAGAACTCGTACCGGCAGAACCTAAATAGCTTTAGTCTTAAAGATAAGTTATGAAACTGGTTCAACCTACCCGCATATGTATAAGGCTACAGTAGGGACCTAGAAAGTAATTATGAGTAAGACTTCTAGTGGAACACAAACACGTATCAGCGGTTTCTGCAATTAAACAAACCTCACAGCGGTATCTATAATTATGAAATACCAATAATGGTTCTTATAATTTTCATAAAATACTGAATTACAATTCACACCACTTAAGAACTATAATTGCACTCTGACCCATAATCTCAAAATCATATAGCATTGAGCTCATGTTATTAAATGCTTACCATTTCTCCCCACGTTAAAATTCTCGATATCCGCCAATTAAATTTAATTACTGACAATTTAATTTAATCGGCATCTTGATATTCCTTAAGCCCTTCTGCTTAACTTATTTGACCGCCGGATAATCAAATCTACCTGCAGAGTTTGGCCCAATCAAAACTTATAAGCTTCCTTAAGGTGCTATCATCAAGCTCGATCTTTCGGGACATGAATTTCTTCAATAATTAATATTTATCATATAAATAATATAGCTATCAAACTCACCGGGAATATAGACCCATATAAGAACGCACTCTCTAATGAATCAAAATAACGAATATTAAATATACGCAAATTAATAATTATTTTAGAATTAAGAGGATAAGCAGTATTCATAATAACCTTGGGGTGTAAATTAATTTATAAAATCAGTATAAAATTAATTACCCCAAATGTCCCATTCAATACACACAAAGTATACTGGCATAGACTTCTTGATACTCCTTCAACTTATAACTCTACCTTCTAAGGTAAACATATATCTTGAGATAGACTTACGGGAATTCATGTTAGACTGAAAATCTGAGTCTGTGTACCCCAAAGGTACTAGACTGTCTATCTGGTAAATTAACATATAATTCTTAGTCCTTTTTAGGTACATGATTATATTTTTTGTCACAGTCCAATGCTCCTGCCCTGAGTTAGACTGATATCTTCTAACTATGCCAACGAAAAAGCTGATATCAGGTCTAGTGCAAAGTATTATATACATGAGGCTTCCTACTGCTGAAGCATAAGGAATCGCCTTCATCTTCTCAATCTCATCAGGTGTCTTAGGGCACTGATCCTTGGATAGAGTGATTTCATGCCTAAAGAGAGAAACTCTTTCTTGAAATCCTGCATGCTAAAACGAAAAGAATATCATCAATATACTTTGTTTATGATAAGCCCAACATCGTTTGTTTTTGATATCGCACAAGCTTGATCCCACTGAAGTCGGCTTCTCCCAAATCCTTCATATCAAACTGCCTATATAACTATACTTTAACCGTAGATAATGTCCCCACATCATTTTCATTGAGCAAGATATCGTCTACATAAAGTACTAGAAAGATCACCACGCTTTCGTCATGCTTCTTGTACACACAAGACTCATTTGGACTTTAATCAAAACAATAAAACTTAATGACTTGATCAAACCGAGTGTTCCAAGACATTGACGCCTACTGAAGTCCATAAATAGATCCCTTAAGCTTAAACAACATGTGATCCTAGCCCTTTGCAATGAATCTGTCGGGTTGTATCATATGGATACACTTGTCAAGACGTTCGTTAAGGAAAGCTATCTTGACATTCATTCGTTAAATTTCGTATTCAAAATGTACAACAATAGATAAGAGAATTCGGATAGATTTAAGCATAGCTACCGGTGAAAAAATTTCCTCATAATCGGTCTTTTCTTTCTAAGTGAATCATTTAGCAACAAGCCTAACTTTGAAGGTTTCAACCTTCTCGTTGCTTCTCTCTTTCGCTTGTAGATCCAATTGTATTCAATGAATTTTATCTCTTTGGGTGGTTCTACAAGTTTTCAGACTTGATTAGAATACATAGATTCTATCTCATAACCCTTTGCCAAAGATCTGCATCTTTGTCTCGAAGTGCTTCATTGTAGTTATAGGATTTGGTATCTTGTTCTATCGGAATCTTGTCAAAAGACTCTCCCAAGAACATATACTGATCAGGTTGATGAATAATCCTCCCACTACGACGAGGCACTACCTGTGTCTGTGTACTAGCAGTAATACGTTGTGCAAAATCAGAACCCTGTGCATCAGTACCTTGTTCTTGATTTGCACCTATCCCGATAATCCTCCCACTACAACGACGTAATGGAATATCAGTAACTTGTTCTTCCATTCTACTGGTATTTTCTCTCAATTCTTCTAAAAGAATTTTGCTTTTGGGTCTGTGGTCCATAATATAATTCTCTTCGAAGAATCGGGCATTGGTGCTAACAATAATCTTCTGATCCTTAGGATTATAAAATAAATCACCCTTCATTTTTTTGGGATATCCCACAAAAAAATAGACTTCTATGCTCGACTCTAACTTACCTGCGTTCCCTTTAAGCACATGTGTTGGACACCCCCAAATCCGAATGTATTTCAGACTCGACTTACGCCCAGTCCACAATTCTATGGGATTAAAAGGTACTAACTTAGAAGATACCATGTTCAGAATATAAGCCATTATCTCTAAAGGGAGTCTCCAAAACAAATCGAGTAAACCTGAATAACTTATTATGGACCTTACCATCTCCATAAGAGTCTTGTTTCTTCTTTCTCATATATCATTCTGCTGTAGATTGCAAGATACAATCAACTGGGATGTAATCCCCTCTGATGATAAGTAGTCATTAAACTCTCTAAAGAGGTATTCCCCACTACGGTCGGATCATAGTAATTTGATACTTTTACCCAGACGCTTCTCTACCTCTACTTTGAATTCCTTGAATTTCTTAAAGCATTCAGACTTACGATGCATCAGGTAAATGTATCTATACCTTGTGTAATCATTAATAATGCTGACGAAGTACTCAAAACCACCTCTAATCCGAATTGTCATAGGGTCACACACATCAAAATGCACCAGCTCTAGTGGGTCTGTAGCTCTATAGCCTTTGGCCGAAAAGGGCCTCTTAGTCATCTTACCCTCTAAACAAGATTCATAGACTGGAAGTGCCTCAACTTTTAATGAACTCAAAAGTCCATTTGCTACCATCTATTTATTCTTTTTAGATTAGTATGATCTAAGCGTAAGTGCCAAAGAAACATTTAGTTCATTAAAGAAGGAAACTTTCTCTTATATGCTAATATAGATGCGTTATTCATTTCAGTTAGTTGCAGTGTAGGGAGATTAGAGTAATAACATAAAGATCATCCACCAATGTACTAGAAAAGATAACCAATTTAATTTCTTTAATAACCACAGAGTTATTAAAATAAACTAAATATCTGTATTTAACTAATCTAGAAATGGAAACTAAGTTCCTTCTAATAAAAGATACATAAAGTCAATCTCTCAATATTAAAATCCGATCTCTACCAAAACTGATAAAGACATCTCCCACTGCAACTGCTGTTACTTTTGTATTATTACCCATATGCAGATATATTTTCCTATTACTGAGTTGTCGGGTTTCTTAGAACTCTTGCAATGAATTGTAGACATGATTAGGGCTCCCATATCTACACACCAGGTACCGGTAGATAACACCGCTAAACATATTTTTACAACAAGTGAACAGAAATTACCCTATTTGTTCTACCTTCTGAGAGATACTAGATATAACTTTTTTTAGTACCGTGTCTGGTTATAATGAAAACATCTGCCTTTCGATTTTTTCACACCAGTCCGTGACCCGCTAACTATCTTAGAAATCGTGCCTCCCCTATTTCTAAACTTTTTTCCTCTTCATGCCTTTCGGCCCTAAGGAAGAACCTTTTTTAGAAACAAACACATTTTTTGGTATTGAAAGAATACCATTGGTAGTTAAAATTATATCCAAATTACATTTTCAGTTAACAAAATTTGGTCATGTTAGTTTATTTTCTTTGCGTATTAAAGCGACTGCATTGAAAGCTATTTTAATATTGAGAATCGCATAACTAAAAAAAATACGTTAATTATGTTGAGCAAAATTTTGAATTTATTTTAATTTGGTTCCTTCTACCATTTTAAAATTAATTCGCCAGCAGCCTGATAACCTGAGAATAGCATATCTCATTGAGAGTACTTCTACTATCATTCATAAGACTAGACAGCCCAATTATTTTTAATTTTACTATCTAGGCAATTGACCATACCAAGTAAAATTAAATAGTTAATATAGTTTCGATCCAGTATATAATAGCAGTGACTCAGTTGGAGATGATACTATTATATACAGTTAAGTGCTAACCACCACCTAATCCCAAATTAATCGCTTCACAATGAACTCTTCAGTTGGAGAAGTGATCTACACTAATAATTATTCAGAATTATCCCTTAAAGAGATTTGTACTAGTGATACTGCAATTAATCTATCCGTTGGGGATGAAGGCCTTACTGGTGACATGCAGGGTTTAACTGCATTATCTACAAACTAGTAATGAAGACCACAAAATTTATCAATGAATAAATTTCCTCTCCCACTTAGATTTTTAAAATATTTTTTAGGATTATAAAAATATATTTAATTAAAATAAATTTATTAATTTAAAAAATCACACGATCGAAAAGAATCAAAAATCTTTCCGTGTGCACAATTCTAAATATTTTGGTTTGTCAAATCATCTTTTTCTGTTTAAATGCGTACAAAATAAAATTTAATAAATGTACGATTTTTCCTTCAACTTTTCAACTAAGAAAGTGATTAAAGATATTTTTTTTTGTTCCGCAATTTTAAAAATTAATAATTTATTTTGATTAAATATTTTTTTCATTTAATTGATTTAAAATTCAAAATTAATTCTCACGTTTTTTCAAAATATTCAATTTTATAAAAAAATTATTTTAAACGTGATATTTTTAAAAAATTAAAATATCTAAAACTTTTTTATTTAATTAAAATTAATTAATTAAAAAAAATTTATTTTTATTTTTCATTACAAAATATTTTAATTAAAATCGAATTTTTGAACGAATTAAATTAACATGATAAATAAAACAGATATGCAATCATTCACATAATTCATATATATATAAACACGATACATATATCTCAGTTTTATGATCCAAGTGAAATGCTGAGGTGTTTCAGTCTTCCAAAGAGAATAAGATGTATCAATCCCTGTTCGTTTATGATTCAGTGTCCTGATTGTATTAGGCTTCCCTGATACTATATGATATATATTGATATATCATATCAGTCTCGTATACATCAGAATATCAATCGAAACTAGCCTCGGGAGAGAGAAAACAGCCAGCTACCACCAGCCACCGCCAGTACCACCTTGCCGCCGCCTCATCTAAGCTCCGTTTTTTACTAGCTTTATACCGTTAGAAAGCTCTCAAAATATAAAAAAAAATTATCAAAAAATTTTCTCAAAAACAATATGAAAAACGGCTAAAAAAATGGCTTGAAGCTCAAAAAACACTGCTAGCCGCAACAGCACTACGCCACAAACTTCCTGAGGTTTTTCAACTTCTTTCCAAACTCCGTTTTCGGAGTACTTTATATAGAAAGAAAGCTCTTAAAAATTACTATTCTTATGTCAAAAAATCTGCTCAAAAAGTCTAAAAAAATGCCAAAAAACTTCCTAGAAGCCATTGCCACCGCCCACTAGCACCGCCGCATAAACTGCCGCCCGTTTGGTCTTTTTTCAGTGGTTCTTTGGTGCCCATTTTTTTGGAAAATGACTCAAATATCCAGCCATATGATGATTCAAAGAACGCCTCAGAAATAGTCTAACAAAGTCCCAAAAAATATCCCAGAACCTGCTGCTGTAGCACCATCGTCGAAAAAACTGCTACAGTTTTTAACTTTTTTAATGTACTATTTGGCCTAGAGTTTTTTTGGCTTTTGGATAATTTCTCAGGCATGTTTTACTGTTATTTTATATTCAAAAACTTCTCAATAATATAGTCCAAAAAATGGCCCAAAAAATCATCAAAATTGCTACCGAAAAAACCGCAAGAACTGGACTATTTTTGTGATTTTTCATCGCTGTTTTTGACTTGTTTTTATACTATTTTTTATACATAAATACCGCAGAAAAATTAACTAGAAAAAACTAATTAAAATCACAAAAAAAACTTATCGCGATCCGTGGCTTGTTAAAATCTTGAACAACCACCGATGCTGCCTCCGTTATTAGTGCTCTTGGATATAGGCAACATGTCCTTAAATAATTTAAACAGATATCTTAGAAATATAAACTAGCTATTACATCAATCCTATATCACGAAAACTCACATTCGATCTATCATGGTCAACTCTCGTGATTTAAAAAAAAATACCATTCAGAATCATTCAATCAAACATGAAATTAAATAACGATCATAAAATCGAAATTAGAACGCCTGCAAAACAAAGTTAGCAACAGTTCTAAAGCTATCCAGTTCTGATAACCAAAAATAAAAAATAAAATGGCTTTGATACCCATAGTTGGAGTCAAAACTGTCAAGATCTTTGTTTTTGTAAACGATTATCTAAAAAAAATTAATTGGACTGCCAAATACCAAAACGGGCTCTAGATAAAAACTTTTGATGACAAACGATCAAAATAAAACTCGTGCATCCGAAATTAATTTAGAAGAATACCTTTTAACTGATCAAATCATCAACTACGATTTGAATCCTAGTTGAAGCTCCTGTCAGATCTTCTATTATATTCTCTTATACGATTCTCGAACGTAGTGTGGATTACAAACTATCGAGAACTCGTACTAGAAGAACCTGGATAGCTTTACACTTAAAGACAAGTGATAATACTAGTTTAGGCTACCGCATGTTTATAGGGTTACAATAGGGACCTGTGAAGTAATTATAAGTAAGACTTTCAATGGAACTCCGCCACGTATCAACAGTTTTTGCAATTAAGAAAATCTCATAGCGGTATCTGCAATTATGAAAAACTTGCAGCGCTATAATTTTTATAAAATACTGAATTACAGTTCACATCACTAAAGAATTATAATTATACTCTGACTCATAATCTCAAGACCATATAGCATTGAGCTCCTATTATTAAATGCCTATCATTTCTTCTCACGTTAAGATTCTCGATACCTACCAATTAAATTTAATACTTGATAATTTAATTTAATCGGTATCTTGATATTCCTTAAGCCTTTCCGCTTAACTTATTTTACCACCGGATAAACAAATTCACCGGCAGGGTTTGACCCGGTCAAAACTTATAAGCTTCCTTAAGGGGGTATCGTCAATCCTAATTTTTCGGGACGTAGATTCCGTCAATAATTAATATTCACCATATAAATAATACCGCTATCTAATTTATCGGGAATATAGACTCATATAAGATCGCACCCTCTAATGAATCAAAACAACGATTATTAAATATACGCAAATCAATAATTATTTCAGATTTAAGAAGATAAGTACTATTCATAATAACCTTGAAGTGTAAATTAATTTATATAGTCAGTATAAAATTAATTACTCCAAATGTCCCGTTCAATACACATAAAGTGTACTGGCATAGAGAGTCAAAACAATGGACGAAACTATTATCTGTTCCCTACAACTAAGACAGACCTACTAAAACTCTATGCCACAGTCGTACCGATAGTATGTCCATTTCCATCTAAAGTGTGAACATAAAACTTATATTCTACAAGAACCTAAAATCTGATCTTCTGTGCACAAGCCATTATTTACACACCAGATTAAATACTATACAGAATATCAGACATCCATACATAACATTAAAGAAATGATACACATACATTACTCATAAAGATTCTTATAAAATAAAAAATTAATTTTATTAAAATTAAATTAAATACAAAAAATATGATTTTCAGTATACCAATCGTAACATAGCATGCCTCGATGGGAGGACATCTACTATCTATCGTATTTTCAAACTGGCCAATTCCTATTAATTTTACTATCTAGGCAACTGACCGTGCCAAGTAAAATTAAATAGCTGACATAGTTTCGGTGTAGTAAATAATAACAATGACTCCAATGGAGAGGATACTAATTATTTATAGCTAAGTGTTTGCTATCATCTAATCCTAAATCAATCGCTTTTGTAATGAACCTTTCAAATGGAGAAATGATCCACACTAACAATTATTCAGAATTATCTCTAAAGGAGATTTATATTTGCAATACTGCAATTAATCTGTCTAATGGGACTGAAGGCCTTACTGCTAACACGCATGATTTAATTACATCGCTTACAAACTAGTTATGGAGACCGCAAAATTTATCTCTGAATAATGTGACGCCCCGTCCTCCAGGCATGTCGGGACATACATAAGTATAGATAAGGGAAATATTCTAACCATTCATTTATATTTTTATATCATAAATATTACATCATTAAGAGTTCTGAATTGTTCATAAGTACACAACGATTACAATTTCACCAGAAAATTTAACAAAAATTACAATACGCACGTGAAAACGAAACAAAGAGAGCAAAAGGTGAAAACCCAATTCTTTAGCTAGCATTGTCGGGGTCTGCTGGCTCCTGCCACTCACTTTGTTCTTCAATTCCGTCTTCTTCTTCAGAGCGACCTTCTCAAGGAACTCATCACACTCACCTGTAGCACGAATTCCATGAGCCAAAACCTTGAAGCAAATTTCATAAATCGTCTAACAAACTTACTACAAAATATCCTATAATACATATCGTATAACATCCAATACAATTTAAGGTCATGGAGACAGACAAATTTAACATTTATTGCAGGGTAAACATGTACATAAATAAATGTGCTAGTGCGTGATGCAAATGGATGCAATGTAGATGCCTAACCCAATTATAAATCAACCAATCAAATTTTGAGTAACACCATTACGTTCTCGTTCGTTAGGCTCTCGTACACCAACGTTCCCGATCAAGACGGCGTATAGCCAACGTTCGGCTCATGATGTGGCACGGCTCAAAACGTAACACGGCTCATGACGTATATGACCCAAAGTCGATCATACCCAACACGATAATCTGAATGACATCACTACGTTCCTATACGTTAAGTTTCCATTCGTCAACGTTCCTGATCATAAGGCGTATAGCGGTTGTTCGGCTCAAGACGTGATATAGCTTAGTACGTAACATGGCTCATGACGTACATGACCCAAAGTCAAAATATCAATATAATTACCCGAATGGTACCACTATAGGTTCCCGTACATCAACATTCTCGATCACAGCGGCGTATAGCAGCTGTTCGGCTCAAGACGTACGTGGCCCGTTGTTAACACCACTTCTATAATCTAATCGTAACTCAAGGAGCGACGAAAACCTAATTCCCATACATAAGACCAACGTACAAAATAGCCAAAAACTAATGCACAAGATACAACCCACAAGATGCCCAAAATGCAATGCAATGATGCTTATGGTACAACAACTCGTATCTTGAAGTACAACTTAACAATAGCAGGGTATGAAACTAAACATGGCATAACGCACAAACCAACATAGCGTAAAGTACAAGTCTTTAAAGCATAAGGTACAACTCACTAAAGCATAAAGTACAAGCATACGAGGAATAAGCTATAATTTATGTGACATGGATCCAACCTATCGGCATGGTTTCTAATCATCAAATTGTTAATTTCATACACTAATCACTCACATGAATTATTTAAAGTCTATATATTCAAGTTCCACAAGGTGATACATTATTCATACACTTAGCCAAATTCGTGTAATTGTTCAAGCGCCAATTTTAAAGTTACAACAATATTTTAAAGTACCTAGACATGGATTTAATTTTTTATTTTTGAGTACCAATTTGATAAAAATATTTCCTACAACTTTCATGCTTAACACTAAGGTTAGATCTTGGGAAAAAAAGGTTATTTGATTTAATTAAGAGAAAATCATTCAGCACTTTACAAAGAAAAGTGCAGAATTTAGGCCTCTATTGACCACAGTTTTGGGGAATCAATTCAAGAGTTATGGGTCTGATTTTTTGGAAGCTTTTAGCTTATGGTGTGCCCTATAATTTTATGTTTTGTGCTAGGACAAGTTGTTTGGAAAAAATTAGTGTTTTTGGCCAATTTATAAAGTGGGTTCTGTCAGCCTAAAAAGAGTTTGCAGAATAGATTTTCAACAGAGAATTCTCAAAACCTTTGGGGGTCCATCCGAGGTTATTTTGGGCTACTTTTTGCTCAATATTTACTTTAATATGTTAGATACATATTGCATGTTTACTACTTTTGGATTTGGCTATTAAAAACTTAGGTTGTTGGTCTCACAAAAAAGTGTGATAGAAAACTCTGTCAGTTACTAAGACACAACAGTGACTTTGGAAAGGGTTTTGACCTATCAACACTTCAAACTTTTGGTTCCTTTTTTGTGAAGAGTAAGATAAACACGACCTTTACAAGTTTTATGTTTTGACCCAAGCTCGGTTCTCACTCTATGTCATGCCCCAAAACCCAGGATCACGTGAAAATCCACCAAAACACCAATTTTATGAAAATAACTTTTCATACATCCAAATCCACCTGTTGAAATCAAATGAAAATTCAATATGCATCTCTCATAAGCAGTAAACATATAGTTCCAACATGCATAAGTATATCGCCTTATGGCATACAAAACCTACCTTCAAGAACAGGCATACCAAAAAGGAAAACTACAAGTCTTCCACCATCTGTCACCACGTGCACCACAAGATCTACTCAAGATCATGCTCCATATCAACACCTGAAAATGGTTTTGTACAGAAAATTCCACCCGTGAGCCAAAGCCCAATAGAAACAGACTATAAAGCTGTAAAGCAAGATATGCAACCATATGGTAGGAGTTAACTCGACCACAAGTGAAACCATGCATTATAACTAATGCAAGTAACTGTTAAAGAAAACTGTAATCAAAATGTTGATTTCCACTCATATCACACAACCGAGAAAAACAGGATAAAAATAGTTTGCTCCACTCGGGTCACACAGCCGTGGAGGAA
The DNA here is from genome assembly GCA_034768845.1 of Heliamphora exappendiculata. Taxonomy (NCBI): domain Eukaryota; kingdom Viridiplantae; phylum Streptophyta; class Magnoliopsida; order Ericales; family Sarraceniaceae; genus Heliamphora; species Heliamphora exappendiculata. The sequence continues at coordinate 41,231 of JAOTRH010480994.1, read as the reverse complement.
AGATAAAATGAAATTTTATGTACTGACTCCGTCACAAGGGGACAAATATAGAAACCATAAACTCCTGCCCCTTTACCCAATCCCTACACATCGTAGGACTGGTTAGGAAAATGCAAGTTCTACACGAAGCTTCCATAACGTAAAAGCTCAGTTTACGGGCCCGAAACCCGAGGGAACAAAGCACCCAACCACCTAATTTACGGGGATTAACCCGAATAACCAAGGTACCTACTCTACGCACGTTTTTGGACTTCCACCGAAGGCAACTCGTGCCAAATACTCGCTATCTCGGTACATCTAGAGAATCATTTATCAAAACCAAATCATTTTTCACAATTATACATTAAACATGTATATCTAGATCCAATCCATCAACATGAAGATCAAAATCCATCCATCCACATGGAGATCAAAACAAATCATGTAAAAACATGAGTTCAAAACTGTACAACATATGTATAAGAAGATCCAATCCATCTACCATGGAGATCAATGCATGAAAATGCATGGCTTTCATCAAAACATTTTAAAAGTTGAGCCTCAACCCCACAGGTTAGCTCCAAACCTTTGAAAACATGATTTTCAAAGATGCACCCTCAAAGCCCAAGTTCAGTCAATTGGACCCACCCTCCAGTCGACTGAAGAACATACTGGAATCCACGCCAAAATGCCCAACAACACTGTTCAGTTGACTGAACCAGCCCAGAAAATATTTTTCACCTATGGTCTTGCCATTTTAAACCCCAAATGAAGCCTCGAAGCTTCCATCTCACACCCATGAACTCACACACGCTCAAGCCTATCACCAAAGGCTTCAAAAGAAACATCCAACACCGTTTTCATCCAACCGAAACGACAGAAAAAGGTTTTTAAACCAAAAACCCACTTTTCCCAAACATGAAACACCTTTCATGAATATAAAATGGTAAAGATGCATAAGATTACATATGACACCCTCTAACAACTTTAAAGTCTAGAATCCTACCTCGGTGAGTCAAGAACTCGACGCCTCGATCCGCGTGCAAAGCTGAGCTTTGTCAGAATAAAATTCCATCCAGATGGATGCGTAGAGCACGTTGCCTATAACAAGGATCAACTGTTGGTCCGTCAAAAACCAAGTCTCGGGCCCCCGAGAAGTTAGAGAGAATGCAGAGAGAAAAAGGAGAAAACTTAGAAAATAAGTTTTGAAAATATCTAACTCTTGATATTTATAGGCCTCCAAAATATCTTTTTTTTTGAATTTTTAAAATTATCACTATAACTCCTTGCAACCCCTGGGACCAACCCCGCATGCTCAGATAAATTTGATCATACATCAAAATGCTTAAAAACATGTAGAAGCAAAATATCTAAACATGCGTCAAAAAGCGCCAAATATACATATAATATAAAAAGAAACGGTGCAGGGTCTCACAACTCTCCCCCCTTAAGGAATTTTGCCCCCGAAATTTACTACAAGGTCACGAGCTAAACAACTCCGGGTATCTAGCACGAACCCCAGACTCAAGCTCCCAAGTCGCTTCTTCAACCCCGTGATGTAGCCATTGAACTTTGACATAGGAAATCATTCTCACCCGTAACACCTTCTCTTTCGTATCAAGAATCCTCACAGAACGCTCCTCATACGTGATATCCTCATCAACTCCCAACTCAGTCTAATCTAACACAAGTGAAGGATCAGGCTCATACTTTCGAAGCGTCAAAACGTGAAAGACATTATGCACAGATGCCAACTGAGGTGGCAAGGCCAGACGGTATGCTACCACCCCAATCCTTTCCAGGATCTCGAATGGTCCAATAAAGCGCGGTAATAGCTTCTCGCTACGGCCAAATCTCATCCACCCTCTATGTGGCGAAACCTTCAAAAACACATGATCTCCTACTGCAAACTCCAAAGGTTTCCTCCTCTGTTCTAGTTAACTCTTCTGGTGGCTCTGTACTGTCACCAGACGTTGACGAATCACTGTAATCTTCTCGGTCGTCTCTCGCACTAGGTCGGGTCCCAAAATAGCGGTCTCTCCCACCTATGTCCAACACATAGGCGTTCTACACAGTCTACCTTATAAAGCCTCATACGGTGCCATCCCAATACTGGACTGATAGCTGTTGTTGTATGCAAACTCTGCTAATGATAGATGATCCTCCCAAGAACCCTAAAAATCAAGCACACAGGCTCTCAACATGTCCTCCAAAATTTAGATGGTCCTCTTAAACTGATTGTTGGTCTGTGGGTAAAAAGCTGTGCTGAAAGTCAAGCTCGTCCCCAAAGCCATTTGAAGACTCAGCCAAAATCGCGATGTAAAGCGCGGGTCTCGATCAGAAACAATAGTCACTGGTACTCCATGTAGTCGAACTATCTCCTGAACATACAACCTACCCAATATGTCCACCAAATCCTGCACTCGAATGGGAAGAAAATGTGCCCACTTCGTCTGCCTATCAATCACAACCCAAACAGCGTCATGTCCCATCGGTGATCAAGGAAGTCCTGATACAAAATTCATCGTGATATTCTCCCACTTCCACTTAGATATAGGCAACGGTTGTAACAATCCGACCGGTCGTTGGTGCTCCACCTTTACTTGCTGACAAGGCACCGTGAAACAAATCGGATCACGTCTCTCTTCATTTCTGTCCACCAGAACTGACGGCGCAAGTCATGATACATCTTACGCCTCCGAGATGCACTGCAAGACGTGAATGATGAAAATCATGTAGCACCTCAGCACGGCACGACTCTAGCACAAACAGTCACCCTGTTAACCTCAAACTCTGATCTGAACCCACTGTCCATCCTACTGTGTCCTTCCCACTAGCCATGCGGTCCCGTATCATCTTAGCCTTCTAATCGGTTTGCTGAGCCTCTAACACGCGTGCAACTAATGCCGGCTGTGAAGCTACTGAATATAAGGTCGCACCTGCCCCTGTCTCTCCGAGACACATATCAAACTCCCCAACATCTCTAAGCATATCCCATTCTGGTATAGCCACAGAAGCTAACGAACCAGGAGATCTCCTACTGAGCGCATCAGCTACGACATTTGCCTTTCTCGGGTGGTACTGCAAATCAAAGTCGTAGTCTCCCAACAACTCCATCCATCGTCGTTGCCAAAGATTCAAGTCTTTCTGTAAAAATAAGTATTTTAAGCTCTTATGATCAGAGAAAACCTCGAAGTGCTCACCATGTAGATAATGCCGCCATGTCTTCAAAGCGAAGACCACAGTTGCCAACTCCAGATCATGGGTCGGGTAGTTCTTCTCATGTATCTTCAATTGTCGTGAGCCATAGGCTACAACCTTACCTCCCTGCATCAATACACAACCCAAACCGTCATGTAATGCATCGCAATACACTGTATACCCCAGGCCTCGCTTTGGAATAATCAACACTGGCGCACTGGTCAATCTCCTCTTCAGCTCCTAGAAGGATAACTCACAAGACTTGCTCCACACGAACACAACTCCCTTCCGCGTCAGGCACGTCATCAGTGCTGCCAACCTGGAAAAGTCCTTGATGAACCGCCGATAATAACCTGCCAAACCCAAGAAACTGTGAATCTCAAAGATGTTCTTCAGTTACTTCCATTCCATCACAGCATCAGTCTTCGACGAGTCCACTGATACCCCATCCTTCAACACCACGTGTCCAAGGAACCTCACCTCTGACATTCTGAACTCGCACTTCTCGAACTTTATAGACAAGCAATGTTCTCTTAGAAGCTGCAAAACAACATGCAGATGCTCCTCATACATCTCCCTCGTGGGTGAATAGATCAAAATGTCGTCCATGAATACCACTACAAAACTATCCAAGTAAGGGTGGAAGATACGGTTCATCAAACCCATAAAAGTCGCAGGGGCGTTCGTCAAACCGAACGGAATGACCAGAAACTCATAGTGATCATAACGAGTCCAAAAGGTGGTCTTCGCTATGTCCTCGTCCCTAATCCTCAGCTGGTGATACCCTGACCTCAAGTTAATCTTTGAAAAGCTGCGCGATCCTCTCAGCTGATCAAACAGGTCATCAATCCTAGGCATAAGGTACTTATTCTTAACCGTCACCTGATTCAGCTTCCTATAATCTATGCACAATCTCAAAGACCCATCCTTCTTCTTCGCGAACAAAGTTGGTGCTCCCCGCGGCGATGTACTCGGCCGTACAAACCCCTTGTCAAGAAACTCTTATAACTGCACCTTGAGTTCTCGCAACTCAACGGGTGCAAAGTGATATGATGGCATACAGATAGGAGCTGCTCCTGGAACAAGATCAATAGAGAACTCCACATCTCAGCTCAGTGGTAACTCAAACAGATCATTAGGGAAAACATCTGGATAATCATAGATCACAGGGGGTAGCTCCCCTCGAACCTCACCCAGCTCATCCAACCTGAGAGCAAAAAAGAGGAAACCCAAGTTCCCACATATCCGTGCGACACCTGGCACAGACACCAAGCCCTCATCCCGATCACCCACAAAATAGAAGCAGTCACCCTCCGGTGTATAGATCGATACCCTCCGTCGCTCACAATCTATAAAGGCACGATAGGTAGTCAGCCAGTCTATCCCTAAGATGACATCAAACGTAGTCATGTCTAGAATGATAAAATCAAACTCTAAACAACGATCGGTGACTCTTAACTCACACGATCTACAAACTGTACTTAATACCACATTCCCACTGACTGGGGTCTCTACGCTCAATGCACTACCCAACGGGTCTATCCGTAACCCCAATGCAGATGCAAAAGCTGTGGAGATAAAAGAATGTGATGCTTCCGTGTCATGAGGACACTAGCCCATGATCTAAAGACTAGAAGAGTACCTTTGATCATGGCTGGAGTAGCTGCAGCATCTAATGCAACTGGTGCTTTGGAAGCACTACGATCAGCAAGAACGTAAGCCCTAGCCTATGGTGGTCTGGTCTGTCGACCATAACCCTGAGTCGTCGGCTACCTCACAGACTGTGCTAAAATACCTCCCTCTACAAACCTAGATGTCTGGGCCCTAGGTTACTAAGGAGTCTGCCGTCTTTGTGCAGATGGAGTAGCTGGCACTCTTGTCGCACTCAGAACATTCCCCTCCCGGGGATAGTATATGTGAATATTCCCGGACTGACCACACCAAATGCAGATAGGTGGGTCTCTCGTCTGTGACTAGACGGACGCTGAACTCTATACTTGGCCCTTCTGCGGACACTCAACTGAACGATGCCCCGGTTGTTCGCATCGATAACAAATTAGCCCTCTCTACTCTGGCCTTCCTGTCAAAGCCACCGAAGGTGAAGATGTGGACGGCTGCGGCTGATAAGATCCAACAAAATGACAACTAGGTCCAGATGACCTCTGGCGCTTTCTCCCGCGCCTCTGGAACTGTGCATCTCCACTGCCCTGCTGACTCCCACTCTCTCTAACTCTATGACTCTCTACCAGCGAGTTCTCTACTCGAATAGCAGCTTCCACTAGCGTAATGTACACATCTAAACCCAGAGCTGCAATCCTGTCCTTGATGGCAGGTCGAAGGCCCCTCTCAAACCTCTTAGTGCGCAACTCCTCTGTAGATACCATTTCAGTCGCGAACCACGACAGATTCAAGAACTTTGCCTCATACAGGACCACAAAAAGGTTCCCCTAAACAAGGGAAACGACCTCCTCTCGATATGCATCTCTCGAAGATCTCGGGAAATACTTCTCCAAGAAGACTCTCGTGAAAGCAGCCCATGTATCATCCACTGTAGTCTTGGCAAACTTCCACCACTCTTTAGCATCTTCACGCAGTTGGAAAGCCGCCAATCGCACACGCAAAGCATCCTCCTCGATATCTAGAGTATCGAAGATAGCTGTGGTCACTTTCAACCACTCAATAGCAACCTTGGGGTCCAGCTCTCTAGAAAAGGTCAAAGGATCCAACCGCTGAAATTCCCACATAGCTACAGAGGCCCTTGGCTCAGGAGCCCTCACTCTAGCCCTAGATGCCTCAGCCACAGCTCTCATAGTGGCAAACATCTCCTGCATGGCGTCAGCACTGCCCACCTGTTCCTGTGGGGCATGAATGTCTCCCTCCTCTGGAACCTGAACATAAGCACGACCTCTGCCACGGCCTCGGCCACGACCCCGTCCCCACACTCCCCGCATGGACATAATTCTATTTAAAGCAGATAATGAGATAAGCTTTCATACAACATGCTACGTCTGTAAAAACATAACACATAAGCATATCAACACATAACCACTTAAGGTGACGCAACACATCTCACATACCGAGGAGAATCAACAAGACAGACATTTCAATTTGAATAACCTATTCAGATTCCCTGCTGGAAAACACGTCGGCCAAATGCGTCTCTAACTTGGCTCCCAAATTTGTTAGTCCAAACGCCCGAAGGCAAGACTAATCCATCCCAAGACCCAACCTCTATACTCACATATACTCAACAGTTATGCTCAAAAGCTAACAGCACGTTATAAACAAAAATGTTTAAGCACATGCAAGCAAACATCCATAATCAACCTCACCAGGTGATAAACCCTCTTCCCATGGCTATTAGGTATTCGAACCCAGAGCTCTGATACCAAGTTGTCACGCCCCAAAACCCAGGATCACGTGAAAATCTACCAAAACACCAATTTTATGAAAATAAGTTTTCATACATCCAAATTCACCTGTTGAAATAAAATGAAAATCCAATATGCATCTCTCATAAGCAGTAAACATACAGTTCTAACATGCATACAGTATATTGCCTTATGGCGTACAAAACCTGCCTTCAGGAACAGGCATACCAAAAAGGAAAACTACAAAAGTCTTTCACCATCCGTCACCACGTGCACCACAAGATCTACTCAAGATTATGCTCCATATCATCACCTAAAAATAGTTTTGTACAGAAAATCCCACCCGTGAGCCGAAACCCAATAGAAACATACTATAATGCTGTAAAGCAAGATATGCAATCATATAGTGGGAGCTAACTCGACCACAAGTGAAACCGTGCATTATAACTAATGCAAGCAACAGTTAAAGAAAACTGTAATCAAAACGTTGTTTTCCACTCGTATCACACAACCGAGGAAAACAGGATAAAAACAGTTGGCTCCACTCGGGACACACAACCGAGGAGAAAAGATAAAATGAAATCCTATGTACCGACTCCGTCACAAGGGGATATATGTAGCAACCATAGACTCATGCCCTTTTACCCAATCACTACACATCGTAGGACCCGTTAGGTAAATGCAAGTTCTACACGAAGCCACCACATCGTAAAAGCTTAGTTTATGGGCCTGAAACACGATGGAACAAAGCTCCCAACCACCTAGTTTACAGGGATTAACCAAAAGGACCAAGGTACTACTCTGTGCACGTTTTTAGACTACCACCGAAGGCAACACGTGCCAAATACCTGCTATCCCGGTACATCTAGAGAATCATTTATCAAAACCAAAACTTTTTTCACAATTATACATTAAACATGTATATCTAGATCTAATCCATCAACATGGAGATCAAGATCCATCAATTCACATAGAGGTCAAAACAAAACATGTGAAAACATGAGTTCAAAACTACACAACATATGTATAAGAAGATCCAATCCATCTACCATGGAGATGAATGCATGAAAATGCATCGTTTTCATCAAAATATTTTAAAAGTTGAGCCTCAGCCCTACATGTAAGCTCTAAACCTTCAAAAATATGATTTTCAAAGATACACCCTCAACAGCCCAGGTTCTGTCTACTGGACCCACCCTCTAGTCGACTGAACAACACACTGGAATCCACGCCAAAATGCCCAACAACACCGTTCAGTCGACTGACCCCATGGGTTCAGTCGACCAAACCCACAAACCATGATCCAGTCGACTGACCCCATGGGTTCTGTCGACCGAACCAGCCTAGAAAATATTTTTCACCTACGATTTTGCCATTTTAAACCCAAGATGAAGCCTCGAACCTTCCATCTCACACCCACGAGCTCACACACGCTCAAGCCTATCACCAAAGGCTTTAAAAGAAACATCCAACACCATTTTCATCCAACTGAAACGACAAAAAAAGGTTTTTAAACCAAATACCCACTTTTCCCAAACACGAAACACATTTTCATGAATATAAAATGGTAAAGATGCATAAGATTACCTACGACACCCTCTAACAACTTTAAAGTCTAGAATCCTAGCTCGGTGAGTCAAAAACTCAACGCATCGATTTGCGTGCAAAACTGAGTTTCGTCAGAATAAAATTCCAAATCGGATGGATGCGTAGAGCACGATGCCTATTACAAGGATCGACTATTGGTCTGTCAAAAACCAAACCCCGGGCCCCCGAAAAGTTAGAGAGAAGGCAGAGAGAAAAAGAAAGAAACTTAGGAAATAAGTTTTGAAAATATCTTTTGAAAATATCTAACTCTTGCTATTTATAGGCTTCCAAAATATCTTTTTTTTTTAATTTTTAAAATTCGCACCTTAACTCCCTGCAACCCCTGGGACCAACCTCATATGCTCAGATAAACTCGATCATACATCAAAACACTTAAAAACATGTAGAAGCAAAATTTCTAAACATGCGTCAAAAAGCGTCGAATATGCATATCATATAAAAAGAGGTGGTACAGGGTCTCATACTCTAACTTAGGATTTTTAGGTCTACAACTCAGAGTGGTCAAAATCTGACAGTCTTTAGCAAAAATGGTCTATCTAGAGTTCTACTCAACGAAATCACTTCAAACAAATTTTATGTGAAAGAGAAGTTAAAAATATAGGTATGGACATAAAAATCACTTTAAGATCATTTTTGTACAATTAGCTATGTTATTTTAAAGTTCGTGGAAGAATATTGGTATACCCAAAAAGTCAAGTTATTTATGGTTTTGATAGCTTAACTCATGTTGTGTTCATTTTTGCTGTATTTTCTTTGCATGCATGTCATAGAGTCAAAGAAACCAAAACTCCAGAACATATTCAAGCCATAAAACTCAAAAGTATACACATGCAAGCACATGCAAAAATTGATCATACACAAACAATCCACTATCCACATCTACGACGCCTTTTTAAGTTAATTTTCGTTTCTTTTTCTTAAGGTTCCTTATAAAGATGGATTGAGAGCTATTTCATGAGAAAATATCAGAAGGTTTTAGGGGATTTACTTACCTTTGAAAGAGTAGATAACGGTGGAGGATAAACTAGGACTTAGCTTTCACTCAAAGCCTTCTAGTTCCCTTAGTTCTTTCATTCTTCCTTCTCCTTCTTCTTTCTTCTTTCTTCTTCTTCTCTTGGAGAACTTTGATGATACAACTTTCTGGTCTCTATCAATCTTTGTGCCGCAAATATAGAGGGAGAAAGGAAGTGTTTGGCCTTAGTTTTACAGAAGAAGAGTGGGTGGTGAATTAATTATGAATGTGTAAGTATTTTTTGAAATTTTTTTGTTTTGATTGGTTGCATGAGAGGTGGAGAGACTTTTTGGAGATTTAAAATCTAGAAATTTGCAGAAAAATTAGTGGGAATTCGGCTAGAGTGTGTTTGGGTGTTTCGAAGTGCTTTATTTTGCTTTAATTGTTATTTGGTGGTATTTTGGCACTACATTGTCCAAGAAAAAGTTTTTAAAATTGATTTATTATTTACTAAAATAAATTATTTTAGTATTATTATTATTATCTTAATTTATAAAAATGTTGACAACAATTAATTGTTTAAATGTAGGCAATTAAGCTACTTTAAGTTATTTTGACTAGATGTGACTTTTTGATTTATTTAAGTGTGTAAGAACTTTAATAATGATTTGTTTGACTTTATTGATCTATAATATTATATTATTATGTATATTACTTGTATAAAAAGTCTTGGGTCATAATAATACTCAATTTATACAACTTTTTCTCATTTTTGAGTTTAAAAATTGTAAAAAATCTATTTTGGGCACAAACTCCAATGTGGCCGGCCACTAAGGGCATTTTTGTCATTTTTTGATGTTATTTTGTCTTTTGTTACTTAATTGTATTTAAATATCTGATTTAGGGTGTTCATGTATCAAATTTTAGATTTTTAAGACTTTTTATTGTACCGGGAGCAAAATGGTCATTTTACCCTAATTATGAGAATTTTTTATTTTTAATCTAATATTTCAGATTATTTACTTAATTTCAGATGTTATGAGTCTTCTCTAAATATTAGGATTTTGCCTCTGAGCATTTAATCTCTTTAGGATTTCTAAATCGAATTAAGGTTTTCAGGCCGAGTTAGGATTTTCGATCTTTTAGTTACTTAAGATTTTATTGGCTTATCGTCGTTAATACTAGGGTTTGGGCTAGATCACTACACGGGTCGTTACAAGTTGGGTTCTTACAACTAGAATCCGACCTGGGATGTTACAAGTAAATTCTCTCTCCCACTTAGATTTTTAAAATATTTTTGAGGGTTATAAAAATTTATCTAATTAAAAAAATTTTATTAATTTCAAAAATCACACTATCTGGAAGAGTCCATAACTTCTTTTCGTTTACAAGATTCCAAAGATTCTGATTCGCCAAACTATCTTTTCGTGTTTTAATGGGTAATAAATAAAATTCGATTACTGCACAATTTTTTCTTCAACTTTTTAGCTAATATAGTTATTAAAGACAATCAATTATTTTATTTTAGTTACACATGTTTTGAAAAATAATAATTTATTTAGATTAAATATTTTTTTATTTAATTAATTTAAAATTCAGAATTAATTTCTATGTTTTTTCAAGATATCCGATTTAATAAAACATCATCTTAAACGTGATATTTTGTGAAAAATAAAATATCTCAAGTTTTTCCATTAAAATAATTAAAAAAATTAATTTTATTTTTCTTTACAAAATATTTAATTAAAACTAAATATTTTGAATTAATTAAATTAACCAAAAAATATAAAAGAGATATACATTATCCACGCAGTTCATAAGAATACAAATACAAGATATGTATATATCCCGATTTTATGATCAAATAGAAACTCTATTGAGTTTCAGTCTCCTATTTTATAGATAAGCTGTAAGAGTTTCAATCCATTGAAACAACTGCTTGTCGGTATCCAGATAGCATCAAGAGTCTCTAATTTGTAGTGATATAAAAATTTATCACATTACAATCAAAATATATTAGAAAAGTCGAGCCAAATAGCGCAGACCAACCACCACCACTGTCGGCCACCACCGTTGTCGACGCTGCCCATGTCGCCAACTTCAGGCAGCTTTTGCTGCCACTCCCGAGCTCTATTTTTGACGCCCATTTTTTCTAAAAAAATAGCTCTCAAAAAATACTATTTTTCTCTTAAAAAATAAAAACAAAAATTACCCAAAAAATAGCTTTCGATAAGCCTCGAATCAGCCTGCCGCCTGCTGTCTGCCGCCCGTTTGGGCTTTTTCTGTGGTGTTTTCAGATATTGTTTTTTCTAAAAAATAGCACTAATATTCAGAAATATGTTGCTTCAAAGAACACCTCAAAAATAGTCCCGAAAGAGCTCCAAAAACAGTCCTAAACTGCTTATGCTGCCACAGCCCATGGCCGCTGCCTATGCCACTTTTTCTTCTACTGTTTTGACCCAATTTTTTTATGGTTTCTAGATAGTATTTTAAGGTATGTTTATTACTATTATATGCCTAAAAACCTGCTCAAAAAAACTGTCCCAAAAATGTCCTAAAAAATTATCAAAATTGGCATCGAACTGTCGTCGGCAAAACCGCCGGTGGTGACTATTTTTATTGATTTTTTAAGGTTGTTTTTGGACTTATTTTGCTGCTGTTTTTAATAGATAAAACCTACAGAAACTTACCCAAAAAAAGTTATTTTAAAACTGTTGAAAAATTTACTGCGATCCGTGGCCTGTAAAACCCGAAACCACTGCCGGAGCTGCCGCATGTTCTTCGTATTCTTGGATATTCAACATGTTCTTAAATATTCTAAACTAATATTTAAAAGTTTTTACATCGATAAAACCTATGTCCCGTAAGCTCACATTCGATCAAAAAAAAAACTTAAACTATCATGATCAATTCTCGTGATTAAAAAATATTATAATCATCATCTAAATCATTCAATCAAACATGAATAAAAATAATAATCATAAAATCGATATTAGAATGCTTGCAAAATAAATTTAGCACAGTTCTAAATCTAACCGGCCCCTTGATAAATTGTAAACAAAAAATAAAACGACTCTGATACCAATTATTGGAGGCAAACTGCTAAGATCATTGATTTGTAAATAATTTTTTTAAAAAAATAAACTAGATGGGTAATCGACGAAACAGGCTTTAGATAAAAACTTTTTGATGTCGGACAATCAAAAATAAAACCCGTGCCACCACAATTAATTCAGATGAATACCTTTTGGTCGATTCTTCAACTATGAACTTTGATTTTCTGAGTTGAAACTCCAGTCAGACCTTCTACTGTATTCCCAATGCGATTTTCAAACGTAGTGTGTGCTACGCTCCTTCGAGAACTGGTACCGGTAGAACCTGGACAACCTTAGTCTTAAAAGACAATTTTAGTCTTGAAAGATAACTTATAAATTCAGTTCAGCCTAGCTGGATATTTATAGGGCTACAATAGGGACCTGTGGAGTAATTATGACATAGACTTCTAGTATAACCCAGATACCCATGTAGTAGTTTTCGTAAATATGCAAACCTCACAGCGGTATCTATAATTATGAAAATTTTGCAGCAGTTTCTACAATTTTTATAAAACACTAAATTACAGTTCACACCACTAAAGAACTGTAATTGCACTCTAAGTCATAATCTCAAGACTATCTTACATTGAGCTCTTATTATTAAATATTTAACTCATCTCCCCACGTTAAGATTTATGATATCCACTAATTAAATTTAATTAATGACAATTTAATTTAATTTAATTAGTATTTTTAAATTTCTTAAGTCCTTTCACTTAACTTATCTGATCGCCGGATAATTAAATCCATCTATAGGGTTTGACTCGGTCAAAACTTATAAGCTTTCTTAAGGGGTATCGTCAATCCCGATCCATCAAAATGTGAATTCTGTCAATAATTAATATTTACCATATAATTAATACTGATCTTTAAAACGTTAATCAGAGAAAAAGGGTTCGGGGGCTAAGGTACGAATCGAGGAAGGTGTTAGGCACCCCATTCACCCAACCATAAGGTTGGCCTCTACTAATCATCATTGGTTCTTTCATATGATTTCTCAAATGCATGCAAATAAAAAAAATAGAGGTAAAAAGAGAACATCCAAAATCAAGTATAGAAAATAAATAATACATGTACATAACACTCTAAAATAAATAAGTATTTTAAAAGAAAAATCCTAAGTCCTATAGCATGCAATTTCTATCTAAATGATACATGAAACATACCCGCATACAATATTCATCAAAATAAAATAACTATCATGATTTGAATAAAAGAACAAAAATATTCTAGAAATTGTTAACATCAAATTACTAAGAATTGCCTAAACATGAATTCTTATAAAACAAATTGAATTATTCAAAACACTAAACTAACATACAAAACATGCATATTCTTAAACTTTTAAGATAAAAGGAATGTAAAAATCCTATATTAAAAGTTTTACCAAAACATAATAACAAGTATTTTATGCATTAAAATGACAATAGAAGATTTAAATTGAAAGAAAAAAAAATAAAGAGAAGGTTTACAAAAAGAGAACTAAGCTTTAAAAGGATGGAAAAAATTATTAAACTAATGGAAAGAAAACCTAACTATCCATATTTTATGTTTTTAAACAAAATAAAAGAAAAGAAAAATAATATGAATGAAATGAACAAATGAGTTTTAATTTTATTAGAAGAGAAAACTACACTATTAACCTAAAAGATAAAAATAAGAAAAATAAGAACAACATTTCATAAAAGGTATTTTTGCTTTTTGTGGTTGATAAAAGAAAAGAAATGAAAAATATTATAGAAGAAAGATTAAACTAACAAAGGAAATAAAAAGAACTTTGATTGTTGATCATTTTATATTTTTAAAGGAGATTAAAAGAAAAGAAAGAAAATTAAAGAGAATAAAGAAATGAAAAGAATAATTGAGGATTTAAAAAAAAAATTATAATGCCATTTAAAGGTGAAAACTAACTTGAAAATCTTGTGTAATTTTTGGGTTTATAGAAGAAGAACTATAAAATGAAAATAAGGTTATAAAGAAAACAAAATGAAATTTTGTAAGTAAAACAAATTGAAAGGAATACTTAACAAAGAAAAGTTAAAGTATTATTTTAATTAGAGGAAAATAAAGCTAGTAACAAAAAAGTTAGATTATTATTAGCAAAAGAACATTAAACTAATAATAAAAGAAAAAGAAAAAAAATACTAATATTAAATGAAATATAGAATTAATACTAAAAGATTTAGGAAATAAAATGCTATAAGGAAATTTAAAGCTAATAATGAAGTACTAGAAAAGAAAAATTAAACTAATACTAATGAAGAAACTTTAAGTTAACATCAAAAATGAAGAAAAGAAAATAGAGCATTAAAGAAATTACATTAAGTTAAAGAAATAAAAGCTACATTACAAAGGAAAGTAAATGCTTAGAAATTAAACTGCATTATAAAAGCTAACATTTAAGCTAGAAAAGCAATAAAAATAATGAATTAGAATGCTAGTAAAGTAAAATAAAGCTGACTAAAATAAAAATAAAAAAATGCTAAAGTATTGAATATAAAAGAAAAAAAAATAAAAAGAAATGTAATATTAGAATTAAATAGGTATAATATTGACAATTACAACCATTTTTATGTAAATGCCTTAATTGTAACAATTAACAACATTGATTAGTTGTAATTGTTAAAAAAAATATTGGCACTAAGTTAATGAATTAATTAATTGCAACAATATACTAAAAATGAAATAAAAGTAAAATAATAACTAAAACTTTAAAAGAAACAATCTAACTACATTAAATAACAATTAACATTGCAAATATTAAACGCAATTAACAATAATTGAAATTGAAGAATTTGAAATAGAAGTTAACCCGATCGCTCCAATAGAGAGAAGTGAAGTTTAGAAAGATTGGGGATCCAAGCGAGGTACCTGGATTGCAGGGGAATCCTCAAGTCGGGAATGAGCTCCAATTGCCCAATCCTCGGGTGGCGATCCAAGCAAGGCTTTAAGGTAGACGTCGGAGGCTCGGTACTTCAGCAGGGTTTCGGCGTTGGGGCTCGGAATTGCTCGGCAATTCGGCAGAATTTCACTCTTAAAATCTCACTCTCCTTTTTCGTTTCCTTCAAAGCGTACCAGAGGTACGATATTTATAGAGTTCTTCAATCAATGAGAAGCTGACACGTTTTAAGACACGTCAGGCCATTTGAAGTTGGCGGCCGCCACAATGTTAGTTGGCGGTCGCCACATTGGAGTGAGCTGTCGCCACCTTGGGCTAGGGTTTTCAAAAGGTTCTATGGCGGTCGCCACCTTGGGTTAGGGTTTCCACAAAGTTCTATTGGCGGTCGCCATAATGGAGTTGGCGGTCGCCATGTTGGAATTTGACTTGGACAACAAGTTATTGGTTTTGATGATTTGGGTTCAAATACTGAGCTTGGATCACTTCCCGAGGACCGAACTCAGACACCATTTCACCTTTTTTCATCTCGAATTCACCTAAGATTATGCGGGGTTAAATTAGGGTGTCTACAACAGTAAACAGAACAAAGCAGCATAACAGAGAATAGGAGATAGAAGTTGTACCTGATCAGGGGTCAGCTGGTCCAAAAACTGTCAGAATCAGTCTAAACTCTTCCCCTCGGGTTTTGTCCCCCTAAATCCCCTCACCCACAGAGCTGCACGGGGAATGACTAGAGGATCCTCATAAGAGTTCGCCAGGATTTACATCCCGAGGAACTCGTAACTCTAGAGATACAAAAGAAAGGGTCAGCAGAAGAACAGATAACAGATACGTAAATGAAGGAAAATGAAAAAAATAGAAGTAGTGGTATACCTCCCAAATCCTTCAGTAACCTGCCACGCTCAACTCCTGCGGGATCTGGGTCACTGCCCTCATAGAGCCATAAAGAGTGGCGAGAGTCGCGCCTCCCTAGTCACAAGAAGAAACTCGGTCGAGATGGAATAGAGCTCCTAGGTAGTGCTGATGAATGGTATTCTCTTTGTTTGCGAACAAGGAGACACCGAACATGTACAGAAGAAAAGCCCGGGCAACCCACTCATAATGACGGAGCTCTGAACAATGGAAATTATGAAAATGAGTGTGGAACTAGGAATACCTGACGAGGCCCTGGTCCATCTGGGTCGAAACTTTGCCTAGAAACTAGGTGAGAGCCTCTGCAGACTGAGGGATGGTGAAATCAAAAGGGATGGGGTCACCACCAACCCAGATGTCGGTGATCATGGCAAAATTGAGCAGGGTCAATGTGGCCTCAAACATCATAAAGTGAAAGGTGTTGGTGGTGTTCCACCACCTCTTTGCTAGCTTTGTCAGCAGTACTCTGTCGTTGCTGGTCCCACCCAATAATGGTATAGGGCGTGAAAAATCAAATCCGTCAATGTAGGCATGACTCGGGATCAAAAGTGCTGCTACCACTCAAACACCACACTAGAACCACTAAATCTGCAAATGTATTTGTCGGCCTGAAAAAGCAAAAAGAAGATGATCAGAAGATATAAGAAAGTCATCAGAACAGATCAAATGCAAAACGGAATGAAGAAAGATAACCCTATTTCAAATCTTAGGTTCATGAGTGTGTGACGATCCATAGGTTTTCTAAAATCCTAGTGAGTTAGGTACCCTAAGCCCTAGTGCGCCAGACAAACCCTATTTCAAATCCTAGGTTCGTGAGTGTGTGACAATCCTTAAGTTTTCTAAAGCCCTAGTGAGCTAGGCACCCTAAGCCCTGATGCGCCAAGAAAACTCTATTTCAAATTCTAGGTTCGTGAGTGTGTGACGATCCTTAGGTTTTCTAAAGCCCTAGTGAGCTAGGCACCTTAAACCAGGCGAATCCTATTTTAAATCCTAGGTTCATGAGTGTGTGATAATCCTTAGATTTTCTAAAGCCCTAGTAAGCTAGGCACCCTAAGCCCTGGTGCGCCAGAAAAACCCTACTTCAAATCCTAGGTTCGTAAGTATGTGACAATCCTTAGGTTTTCAAAAGCCCTGGTGAGCTAGGCACCCTAAGCCCTAATGCACTAGGCAAACCCTTTTTTAAATCCTAGGTTCACGAGTGTGTGACGATCCTTAGATTTTTAAAGCCCTAGTGAGCTAGGCACCCTAAGCCCTAGTGCGCCAAGCAAATCCTGTTTCAAATCCTAAGTTCGTGAGTGTGTGACGATCCTTAGGTTTTCTAAAACCCTAGCACGCCAAAACAAAATTAAACCCTAGTCCTTTGAAGTGATCTCTAGGTCTTAGGTTTGTGAGATGATTCCTAGGTTTTCTAAAGCCCTAGTGTGCCAGGCAAATCAAACCCTAGTCATGTGTGAGTGATGTCTAGGTCCTAGGTTTGTTAGACGATTCCTAGGTTTCCTAAGCCCTGTTATGCCAGGAAAACCCTCAATCAAACCCTAATCATATGCAAAGTATTGTCTATGTCCTAGGTTCGTGAGACGATCCCTAGGTTTGCTAAAGCCCTACTCCTCAAGCACCTATATGTTTTGTTAAAACCCTGCTTTTCAGGCACCCTAAGCCCTGCTCCTCAGGCATCTATGTTTTGAAATCCTAATGTTCCAAACCCGACCTCTAAGGTGCTTATGTTCTAAACCCTAGCATCTAAGTGTTTGTCCAAAATCTCTAGTTTCTCAGGAAATCTGTTTAGTCCTTAGTCTGATGTCCAGGATTGTCCTTTCTAATATTAGCAACATGTTTGAATTGCATTTTCCATTATAAGTCTCATTTATTAAATTGATTATGTTATTTTAACAAGGGCAATTGGTTGTAAGTTCTCATGTCACAAGTGACAAGGGATCCTAGACATACATCTATGTTCGGATATAAAGCTACAAAGCATGCTTCAATATTCTAAAAGAGAAGAAAAGAAGACATACCGCATGATTATGGTAGGAGAAGTGGTCTTGTGGCTCGCAGAGAAGAAGGTCGGGAGCAACGTCAGCAACTAGAGGCTTGTGTCTCCTCATCCCGCTGGGCCTTAGACGGTGAGGAGCCGGAGCATAGTGACCAGGGTCAAAAGGAGCGGGGATCCCCTCACCAGCATAGGGATCCAAGAAATCAGCAATCTCGGCCTCTGCAGCTACTTGCTCCGCCGTCGCCCGCCTTGTCCTGGTCCTCAGCAACGCGAAGCAAAGAACGTTTAGCCTCAGTCACGAGAATGTCCATAGCCTCCATAGCAATGGAGGGTTGAGGCATAAAAATCCCACCAACAGGAACACTAGAGCCCGCACCTCCAATGGCTCGAAGAGAAAAGGTGTCAAAGGCAGAAGGTCCTCGTCGTGCCCCGAATATGTCGTCACCATGACCATGGCCCGCCATGTGAAGGAAATGAAGAAAATATTGAGAAAATGCTAAAGAAAGTCTCAAAGTCTCGAAAAGCTAAGGAAATGTGAGAAAGAGCCAAGAGAGGATCGAAGGTTAGAGTGAGAGTGAGAGAATGCGAAAGTGAAGCCGATCTGCGCGTCTAGGGGCCCTTTATGGCCCCTGAACCTTTCGACCGTAACATCCGCTGTTCACAGTTGTCCGGTTGTTGAACCGTTTTATTGAGACCTCAACTTCCATCTGAAAAGATCCTTGCGACCGCTATCTGATCCAAACGTCATGTCACGGCCTAGGTCCCTGGACCCTATGACCGCACACTGTGAAGTTTGCGAACACATGTTTTGAAGGTCATGATTATATTTTAGGGTTTTTAATATCATTAGGGGCTTGATTGGGTGTTTGTTTTTTTGGTTTTCAACTGATAAATTTAATTTTAAAGTTTTGACTTGACTTTTCAATTATATTTATTCCGTGTTTGTCCCGAATTTTTTGGTTTTGTCTCGACTTATTAATTTGTAATTTTTTTCTGATAAATTTAATTTTAAAGTCATGACTCAAGTTTTTAATTATTTTTATTTCGTGTTCGTCCCGAATTTTTAGGTCTTGACTCGACTTATAAATTTTTAGTTTTCTCCCAATAAATTTAATTTTAAAGTCTTGACTCGATTTTTTAATTATTTTTATCCCGTTTGTATCCTAAATTTTTACGTATTGACTCAACCTATTAATTTTTAATTTTCTCCCGATAAATTTAATTTTAAAGTCTTGACTTTTAAATTATTTTTATTCTATTTTCGTCCCGAATTTTTAGCTTTTGACCTATTAATTTGTGATTTTTCTTCTGTTAAATTTAATTTCAAAGTCTTGACTCAATTTTTTAATTATTTTTTATCAAGTTTTCATTTCGAATTCTTAGGTCTTGATTCGGCCTATTAGTTCGTGTTGCCTTCTTGTCAAAGATAGTTTCTGGGATCTTAACTCGATCCCTTTAATTATCTTATCCCCTAACTAAGTTCTTAGATCTTGACTCGATCTTTCAATTATTGTTTGTGTGTGCTCCTTTGGGTCTAGACTTGACCTTTAAGGTATCTGTTGCATCATGTTTTACATCCTACATCTTTTGCATTTGTCCTAGAACTATGTTTTGGTCTGATCCCTAGCAAATGGGTATGTAGGCAGCTCGATAGAAGTTCGAGCATGACCACCATCATATGAATGCTTATGTGTTTTGTAACCTAAGATTGGCAGCTTGGTCAAATTGATGTTATCTCTGGGTCTTTGACATAACTCGCGTCACGCATTGCTGTGCAAGTTGTGTTAAAGAGGGGTAACTGTAGACACCCCAATTTGACCCTGCCGAATCTTAGGCTTATCCAGTTGAGTCCGATGATGAAAACCAAGTGGGAGTGATGACTCCACACCATCGTCAGGAAGCAATCCAAATCCAGTACTCCGTGAAACCAAACCACAAGATCACATCTTTCGAACTTTAAGGCCGCAACCTTAAAAACCATGCAACCTAGTTGTTCACTGGCCTAAGTAATTCACCCGCCAACGTTGAACCTTGCGATCGTTTCATTAGTTGTTGCGACCGCCATATGAATCTCTTGAAAATCCTAAATAATGTCATGGTCGCAACATTTGAAGGTGGCGACCGTAAGCTTTGTGAGCCCGGTCTGAGCATCAAATGTGGCAGCACCTCATTGGTTGGCATACTCTATATAAATGTACCTTTGGTACGACTTCAAGTGAGACCTTTTTTTATGTCGATACACTACTGCTTTATCGAGTACTCTTCAAAAGTACGTCGGTACTCTGCTGCATTCTCGACTCACACCCCGATCCACACTCTCGCTCGACTTTGATCTGGATACTGGAATTGGATTGCTACTCGAGGACCAGATAGCCGATCACCACACTTTATGACTCCAAATTCATCTGGATTGTTGCATCCCAAGTATTCTACTGGATTCCTGACACTTCTCTCTTCACATTCTTTACTCCTATGAATAGGTCATGTTAGAATTTTGAATACCAATTTGTGAATTGCATGTCTATTCCTTTAATTTTGTCATAATTAGGTTTAATTTCTCATTCACATGTTAAGTTATTGATCTTAATTAATTGAGTTATAAATATGCTCGATCCTAATATTATGTTTAGAATTAAGTTCTTTGTGATTTCATAATGTTTTGGTTGAAGTCATAATAGTATGCTTCTGTTTCATTGTTTTATGTTGCATATGTGTCACACATTCACACCCCAGTGTCTATTAAAATTTAGCAAATAGTGCCTACAAACCTTATGGTTGCAACATTTACTATTACAGTCGTGACACTGTGGCCCTAACATTCTCACGATCGCAACATTCAATATTGGGCTCGTGTACTTTCACTTCATATTCCTAGCGATCGCAACATTTATATATTACGGCCGCACGCTTTTGTTATTTTCAGTAACTTAATTTTGTTCCAGTACCTTAATTATGTCTTTACAGTGTTCTGTCTTGTCATGATTGAAGCATCCAGAATGTAATTTGTAGTATTGATCAACATGTTTAAAACTTAGGAATCCTTAGGTTTATTTCTCCTTCATTTAAGTCCATGTTATGCTTAGTTTAATTTTGACATGATTAGGGTTTGCTAGCGTCATTTATATGATTTCATACTTTACATATTGTATGCGGTTTGCTTCATGTATCATTTAGCTAGAATTTGCATGTCTTAAGATCTAGAATTTTCTTTTAGCCTTTGTTTGACATTCTATACACCTATGATATGTATTTTTATTATTTTAATTTTGGATGTTCTCACTTTATCTCTAGTTTTTGTATTTACATGCATTTGAGAAACATAATTAAAGAACCAATGATGATTATTAGAGGCCAACTCACGGTTGGGCGAACGGGATGCCTAACACCTTTCTCGATTCGTACCTTAGCACCCGAACCCTTGTTTTCTCTAGTTAAACATTTTAAAGATCAGTGGACCATTTTTGTTTTTCTTGGTTTTTTTTCAAAAACCTTGTGGCAACTCCATTTTTTCATAAAAAGGGTATTCAAAATATTTTAGTTTTTAAGGTGTTAAAAAAATTTTAAAATAACTCTTGAATTTCCTATTTTAGTTTTGAAACAAACCCTAAATTCCAGTGCCACAACAACGGAGACCAGTCTCCTCGTAGGCAACCACATGGATCTAAGCAGTGCAATGAGGAGCACAAACTCTCCCCACGTCATCCTAAGGAGAATGAGGCATGAGGTGTGTCCAAAAAAGCCTCGAGGGACCCTTCCACAATGACACTCTCAACCACACGTACAAAAGTCATAGAGCTCAACGCAGTCTTGAGGAGCGTAGGATCCGTCCTACGAAAGATAGTTGTACGGGCGTACCGCCAACCCCAGGACCTAAAATGGGAGGGCCCATGCTAGGGCAGAGGCATAACCATGACGAGTAACCCAATAGGTAGACATTCTCAACCAAAAACTCTCGTGACCTCAAAAAATGTCGCCACTTTGCGGAGGATTATCCCACCAAGCTTGGCCAATTTCAGCAAAAATCCTAGCTCCACTTAGGTGCCGAGCTCAACGGCCAATTTTAGCAAAAATCCTAGCTCTACCTAGGTGTCGGGTTTAGTAGTCGGTCTCAGCAAAAACCCTAGCTCTGCTTGGGTATAAAACCTTAGCTTTGCCTAGGTAAAAAAACCTAGCTCTGTGTAGGTATAAAACCCTAGCTTTGTCTAGGTATGAAACCCTATCTCTGTCTAAGTACAAAACCCTAGCTCTGCCTAGGTACTAAACCCTAACCTTGCCTAGTTATAAAGCCCTAGCTTGCTTAGGTACAATCTCTAGCTCACCTAGGCAAAAGATTTAAATAAACTCAGAAGCCAGACGAGCTCCTAGGCTCCAAACAAAAGGCACAACCTTGTAGACACAAATGCAAAACCAAGCACAAAGCAAAGCATGAGCAGTAAAAACAGGTAATGTTTAGCAAAACACAATCTTTTTATTAATAAAATGGTTCCATGTAGAGGAAGAGCATGGGTTTACAAAAGACCGCCCAACACTCCTAACAACTAAGGGATAGCAAGTAGGGGAGACAAGCATGAACTACGGTGTTGGAGGAAGTTCTCGCCAGAGTGGAGAATCTGTACGGACTCTGTGAGACTCGAACCCATTTTATTTTTTGTAATTAAATATTTATGTGATAAATATTTAAATATGTGACAATACATTATGCGCATATAAATTTTATGTATGTACGTGTGTGGCCAGTAGGCCCGGTATTGGATTTACATGCGTTGTTGGAATCGCCTTTTGGCACAGGAACTCAAACATTTTCATTTGGGGATGATTTTAAATTTTGATAAAATTTGAAAATAGAAACTTTTAAATAAATTTGAAGTTGAAATATTATCTTTAGTGCAAGTTGGAAGCATTTCCATGGTTTTGGTGTTTGTTGGAGGCGTTAGCGCATGTTGGTAAATAATGTGAAGTTGGTGGCTTAATGTGTGGGAGGAGGCTTCTTGGAGAAGCTTCTCCATCAGCCACAAGCCCACGCCAGCAAATCCTCCCTCCCCATTTTCTCTTGTCAACATCTTCTTCCTCCCTTCTCTCCCACCCATCCACCATTGAAGACCCAAACGAAGCTCTCTCTCTTTCTCTCTCTCTCTCTCTCTAATTTTTGGAAGATTTGCACTTGGGCTCCATCTTCAATCAAAAAAGGAAGTTTATTCTTCTTATAGAGGGCTTCGTCTACAACTGAACGGAATTTGATCTCAGCAAGTTCGGGTCCTCCCACGATTGTTTGAGTTTCAATTTTCAACGAATCGGGGTAGGATTCTTCTCCCTACATGTTTACTTGTGATATTTATGTAATTTCGTGAATTCTCTTTTATGTATTTATTGTGTATAGCATGTGGGCTTGAAACCCAAGTTTGAATGTGTATGATTTAAGTGGGTTTAACTTGATTTTGTTAGAAGATGTTGATTATGGAAGCATAAAATGGGTTTAATTTGTATTAATAACCATGAAATCAACATATTGATATTAATTGGAATTAATGGACTTAAGGATGAGATTAACTAGAAGTTTGGTATGGGCTTCTTATCTTGGAAGTGTGATTTGGAGTAAGATTGAGTAATTTGTGTATAAATTTGATTTTTTTTTATTAAAATCCTTGTTGATTTGGCAAAATAGTAGGAATTATCATTGAATTGGATATGGGTACCAAATTGTAAAAATTTGAGTTAACGAGATTAATTTTGAGAAATTAATTCGTAAACCATGTAGTGAATACATGTGTGATAGGTGAAAATCATGTGAAATGGTTGAGGGACCAATATTATTAAGCAATTATATTGTATTTATTGAGGTGAATTTTGAAGCAATGTGGGCTTTACTAGTTCCTCATAGAAAGACTGAAAACTTGCGCAAGAATGAGTGCCCAATTCCCTCAGTTTAATATCCGAAAATATGGTGAGATATCTCGTTCCTTCCAATGGTGTTCCCGAAAAGGTGTGCAAATATATATGATAATAGGTGTTGAGCTAATGTGATGTGATTGGGTTGTATAACTAGATGATTAATTTAGTTATAATGAAAGGTTATGAATTTAATTATAAGGATTCGGTAAACGGTTATCTTATGAAATGTGGGTACCTTTTTGGGTTTAGGAGTATGGATATAGAATTTCTAATTGCATAATAAGCATGTTTATGTAGGTTGTTAGAATTCTATTAAGTCCCGGCTCACGTTGTTTGTATAACTATTTTTCACGTCAATGATGAATCCATGCCATAAAGAATGATAGCATATTTGGATGTTTTGTTACTTTTTGGGCACTTGGGTAAAGTTAGATTAATGTGTATTTTTGTAGGTTGAAATGAAGAATTGTAAATTCAAGTGGCATGTTGATAGGGTCATGTAATTAACATCCTTCTTCATGAACTCTTGATTTGGTATTGTAAGACCTTAAGGCCAAGTTCTCATGTAATTAAATGTATTTGGATAATGTGCACCCTCAAAGAGAGGATTTTGGATTCAATTTCTGATAAATTCTCATGTTTTTGGAAGAATATTTATGTTAAATCCTTGTACTTAAAGGTTTGGGGTTTCTTTCCTATCAGATTCTATGTTTTTCTAAGGTCATTGTACCTTCTCTTTGCATAAGAATGGGTTTAGATAGGTGTTGAGTTCAAAATCTACAAAAAAAAATTAATTTTGGTGCAGGACAGCTTGAAAGACTACTCGAGCGGTCTATCAGGCAGTCCTGGGTTGGTCTTAGCTTCCTGTTGCAAGTCTGAGATGCTGAAAGCAGTCCCAGACCACTCGACGGACCACATGAGTGGTCTATCGAGTAGTCTTTTTTGCCGGATGAAAATTATTTCTTTCAATGTGTATCTTCCTCATCCGAACTCCTAATTGGGCCATTTTTATGCTCAAATTGAAGCCCCGAAAGTCCTCTTTCCAACAGTTCTAACCTCATATCAAAAGCATTTTTTTAGAAAAATTTATAAACAAAATAGTGAGAGTATGTCATGTTTTCTTAACTGCTTTTCACACATTTTTTGTCGAACTTCTTGGGAAATATTATTTTTATCACCGTTGGACCTTTTCATCAAACCTCTTACTCTTTGAGCTATATATATGACTTCTTTAATATTAAATCTCTATGTCTTGATTTTTTTGGCATGACGCATTGGTATCATAGCTCTAAATTCAAATACCTGTGAGCCGTGGGGAGTGGTTACATCACCGTGGGTTAATTGAAATCTATGTTTGCTAAGTGTGTAGAGACCTGAATGTGTTAGCATGTTATAGTCTTGAGAATATGCTAGGGTGTGATGCTTATGTGTTATGTGTTGTAGTTGGGCATGGAGGTTGAACCTAGAAATGATATGTCTAGCTCACGGGCATCCAGTTAACTAATTTAGGGTTCAAATGAAAAAGATGTTTGGCCAACGTTATTTCTTATGAGAAATCTAAATGAGTTATTTTGGGTTGATATTTCATTCCATTGGGTCTCCTCGTTATGTGAGATATGATAATGTAATTCATAAATTATTAAGAGATAATATGTTTAAGTATGATTTGTACACCAACAGCGTGATGTCATACCAAAACCTTGTGTTAATTCTTTCTTTAATTCTATATTATAGAATTATGCTTCCAAGGAGAGCTCATGGTCGCGATATGGGCCACGAGTTTGCTGAGGTTCTTGAAGTCGATGAGGCGTATGCCCCGCAAGAACAGGTTAGGGGTGTTAAATTTATGCGAAAAATGATGACTACGATGCGAACATTGGCCGAAGCTACAAGGAGAGGAGTTAGGGCTCCCATGCCGATGGCTATTACTGCAATGATGGAGTTCAAAAGGTTAGACCCTCCAACATTTATGGGAGATCCGAATCCCAAGGTTGTCACACGCATTCTTGACACTCTTCAGATAGTGAAGGATGAGTTGAGGGTGAACTTTTCCGCTTTTCAATCACGGGAGGATGCACATGAATGGTGGAAGATTGCTAAGACGACTGTCGAAGGTACATGAACTGTGTTTGCCAAAGCATTTCTGGAAAAATATTTCCCAGAATATTTTAAGGATATTTATAGAGAGGAGTTTTTTTCCCTTACGCAAGGAAGTCTGATTGTTGTACAATACGAGGCCAAGTTCACTAGCCTATCTCGCTTTGCCTAAGAGGAGGTGGCGACAGACGAACTATGTGCAAAGAGGTTTGAAAGGGCTTAAGGCCCACCATTAGAGATCGAGTAGCCGCTTTAAGAATTTGTATCATTTTTGAACTGGTGGAATCTGCAATCACGGTGGAGAACACATTAGTTGAAACTCGCAAGGCGAGAGAGAGTAGGGCACCGACTAGAGGGGCTACCCAGAGCACAGCGAGGCCTTAGCTAGTTCAGTCCATTCAGGGGTGACAAGGTTAGAGTCAGCCTCAACAACAATCAAGAGTGCAGATGTCTCAAGCCGCGTGAGGGACTACATTAGCCCAGTCTGCAAGGCAGTCAAGGGGACGTGATCACGGTGGGCAAACTCAAGGAACTCAGGGGAAAATCTATACTATCACTGAGCCTAGCACTTCGAAGGCACCATCCACACTAGTTGCCACCGCCAGTATGTCTATTTTCAGAGGTACTCTCCTTATATACAGTTCGTGGACTAGTGTTCTTATCGACACGGGAGAATTGCATTCATTCATCTCATCTGCATTCATATTTGCATTGGGGTTTGAGGTAGATGCATTGAGTAACATTTTGTACGTAGAGACTTCGGTAGGAAGGGGTGCCTTGTTGACACAGGTTTGTAAATCTTGTGAGCTTGAGATCACCAATCACTGCTTAGTATTTGATCTTATCGTCTTAAACATGCCTACCTTCGATGTCCTCCTAGGAATGGATTGGTTGATCACTTTTCGTGCCTATATAGATTGTGACCGATGACGAGTATTCATCTATACACCGAAGGGTGATTGTTTTTATTTTGTTTGTGATCGGGACGATTGCTTAGTGCCCAAACCTTATTCTTCATAGAACCGTGAAAACCTTACCTCCCTTCTCTTAAATTTGTTTATAAGAGAAGTTGATTTTGTTTGAGGGGAGTTCCCTCCCATTATTTATGATTTTCTTGATGTTTTCCCTGATGAGTTGTTTGAGTTACCGCCACGGCCAGAAGTGGAGTTCTCCATTGACCTTGTATCAAAGACTGTGCCCATATCTATGTCGCCTTACCATTTTTGCGCCGGTTAAATTGTTAGAGTTGAAAGTATAACTTTAGGAGCTTTTAGACAAAGGCTTTATTCATCCAAGTACTTTGCCTTGGGGAGCTTTGAAATTGTTTGCAAAGAAGAAGAATGGGTCGTTGTGATTATGTATTGATTATCAAGAGCTGAATCAGGTAATCGTGAATAATAAGTATCCGATGCTGACGATTGATGATTTGTTTGATCAATTGAATGGGTCATGTTGTTTTTTGAAGATTGATTTGACATCGAGTTACCATCAATTGCGAGTGAAGAAGGGAGATATCGCAAAGACGGCTTTTTGCTTACGCTATGGGCACTATGAATTTCTTGTCATGCCGTTTGGGTTGACCAATGCACCAGGGATGTTCATAGGTTTGATGAACCGCATCTTCCACCCTTATCTCGATAAATTTTTGGTCGTATTTGTAGATGGCATCCTTATATATTCACCCTCGCAGGAGGAACATGAGGAGAAATTGAGGATTGCGTTACAGCTTTTACGTGAACACCGTTTGTCTGCTAAATATGAAAGTGCGAGTTTTGGATATCGAAAGTCAAATTTCTTGGGCGCGTAGTCTCAAGAGATAGTGTAGCGGTGGATTCTTTTAAAATCGAGGACATAATGAGTTGGGGCAACCAAGAAGTGTGTTTGAGATTCGGAGTTTTTTGGGATTGGCAGGCTACTATCGGAGGTTTGTTAAAAAAAATTCTCTACTTTCCGCGCTGATGGCACGTCTTACCCGCAAGGGAATTAAGTTTGTGTGGAACGAGGCTTGAGAGCTTGCCTTCCAACAATTGAAAAAATGATTGACGACTGCACCTATTCTTATCATTCTGGAGCGTGCGTTGGGTTATACCGTTTATTGTGATGCATCACACAACGGGTTAGGTTGTGTTCTTATACAACAGAATGGGGTCATTGCTTATGGTTCAAGATAGCTTAAAACACAAGATAAAAACTATCTGACGCATGATTTAGAACTAGCAGCAGTGGCTTTCACCTTGAAGATTTGGAGGTATTATTTATATGGCAAGCGGTTTGAAGTGTTTTTCATATAACAAGAGTTTGAAGTATTTGTTTTCACAAAAAGATTTAAATTTACGACAGCGACGACGGATGGAATACCTTGGCGATTACGACTTTAATTTGCAAAACTATCCCGACAAGGCCAATGTGGTGGCCGATGCCCTTAGTAAGAAATCCCTTAGTTCCTTGGCCCATATAGCCATACAGGGAGTGGAGTACGCTTAGGGAAGTTGGGGTGTATGAGTTGCATCTAAGAGAGACTGACGAGTGCGCCACATTATTCATACTGGTTTCCTAGCCTTCCTTTATTAATCGTGTTGTTGAGGCTCAACTACAGGATAGTGAGACCCAGGTATTACATGATCGTGCTTTAGGTGATAGGGATGCCAAAGGATGGACCATACATTTAGATCAAAGTCTTAGATTTGCTGGGAGGTTGTTTGTGCTAAAATCATGTCGTGATAATGTGCTCCGTGAGTTCCACCATTCTCATTTAGTTGTGCATCTGGATGGTATGAAGATGTATCATGATTTAAGCCGCCAATTTTGGTGGAAAGGTATGAAAAGAGACATGGCACATTTTATTTTGCGGTGCCTTACTTGCCAACAAGTGAAGGCGGAACATCAAAGACCATCGGGATTATTGCAGCCCTTACCTGTATTAGAGTGGAAGTGGGAGAATGTTACTATGAATTTTGTTTCGAGACTTTCAAGATTTCCAAGGGGACATGATGCCGTTTAGGTGATAGTTGACCGATTGACCAAATCTTCACATTTTCTACCTATTCGTATGACTTACTCTGTAGACAAGCTTACTAGATTACATGCTAGTGAGATTGTCCAATTCCACGAAGTGCCGGTGCCTATTGTATCCGATCGAAATCCTCGGTTCACATCTCATTTTTTACAGAGTCTCTAATCAATTTTGGGGACGAGTTTGCTATTTAGCACTGCCTTTCATCCACAGATGGACGGTCAGTCTGAGCGCACCATGCAGATTTTGGAGGATATGTTGCGAGCGTGCGTACTAGACTTTCATGGATCTTTGAAGGATCATTTTCCTTTAGTGGAGTTTGCGTGTAATAATAGCTACCAGTTGAGCATTGAGATGGCACCTTTTAAGACATTGTATGGAAGACCTTGTAGGTCTCCAGTCTATTGGGCCAATGTGGGAGACGTAGCAGTCTTGGGACCAAATCTTGTTCGCGAGGCAACCAACAAGATTGCCACTATTTGATAACGCCTAGTGACGGCTCAAAGTCGTCAGAAAAGTTATGCAGACCGGAGGAGAAGACCATTGATGTTTGAAGTGGGTGACCACGTGTTTTTAAAAGTTTCACCTCGTAAGGGTTTGATAAGATTTGGTAGGAATGGGAAGTTGTCGTCGCATTTTATTGGGCCGTTTAAGATCCTTAAAAGGATTGGAGAGATAGCTTATCAACTTGCATTGCCTCCACAATTGTCACTAGTACACAACGTCTTTCACATTTATATGTTGCGGAAGTACGAGCCAAACCCTTCACACGTTCTTGATTGGACTGAATTGCAAGTTGAGGAAGATATTTCTTATGAGGAACAACCAATGAAGATTTTGGACATAAAGGAACAAGTATTGTGGGGAAGAACGATTTCTTATGTCAAAGTGTTGTGGCATCATCATAACGTGGAGGAGGCGATGTGGGAGTGTGAGTATGAGGTCAGCTCGAAGTACCCAGATTTGTTTTTACCTTGAGGTATGTCAAATTTCGGGTACAAAATTTTCTAAGTGGGGGAGAGTTGTGAGACCCAAACCCATTTTAATTTTTTAATTAAATATTTATGTGATAAATATTTAAATATGTGATATTACATTATGCACATATAAATTCTATGTATGTATGTGTGCGGCCAGTGGGCCCGATATTGGATTTACATGCATTGTTGGAATCGCTCTTTGTCATGGGAGTTCAAAATTTTTGATTTGAGGATAATTTTAAATTTTGGTAAATTTTGAAAATAGGAACTTTTAAATTAATTTGAAGTTGAAATATCATCTTTAGTGCAAGTTTGAAGTATTTCCATGATTTTTGTGGTTGTTGGAGGCTATAGGGCATGTTGATAAATAATGTGAAGTTGGTGGCTAAATGTGTGGGAGGAGGCTTCTTAGAGAAGCTTCTGCATCAGCCACAAACCCACACCACCGAACCCTTGCTCCCCATTTTCTCTTGTCTACATCTTCTTCCTCCCTTCTCTCTCACCCATCCATCATTGAAGACCCAACCCAATCTCTCTCTCTCTCTCTCTCTCTCTCTCTCTCTCTCTCTCTCATTTTTGGAAGCTTTACACTTGGGTTCAATTTCGATAAAAGGAGAAAGTTTAGTCTTCTCGTAGAGGGCTTCATCTACCACCAAATGGAATTTGATTTCGACAAGCTTAGGTCCTCCCGCGATTGTTTGGGTTTTAGTTTTTGACGAATTGAGACATGATTCTTCTCCCTACATGTTTACTTATGATATTTATGCAATTTATTGAATTCTATTTCATGTATTTATTGTGTATAGCTTGTGGGTTTGAAACCTTAGTTTGAAGGTGCATGATTTAAGTGGGTTTAACTTGATTTTGTTGGAAGATGTTGGTTATGGAAGCATAAAATGGGTTTAATTTGTATTAATAACCATGAAATCAAGGGATTGACATTAATTGGAATTAATGGACTTAAGGATGAGATTAACTAGAAGTTTGGTATGGGCTTATTATCTTGGAAGTGTGATTTAGAGTAAGATTGATTAATTTGTGTATAAATTGGGTTTCTGATTAAAATCCTTGTTGAGTTAGCAAAATATGAGGAATTATCATTAAATTGTATTTGGGTACCAAATTGTGAAAATTTGAGTTAACGAGATTAATTTTGAGGAATTAATTTGTGAACCATGTAGTGAATACATGTGTGATAGGTGAAAATCATGTGAAATGGTTGAGGGACTAATATTATTAAGCAATTATGACGCATTTATTGAGGTGAATTTTGAAGCAATGTGGGCTTGATTAGCTCCTCGGTGAAAAGCGAAAACTTACGCAAGAATGGGTGCCTGATTCCCTCAATTTAATACTTGAAAACGTGGTGAGCTGCCTCGTTCCTTCGGATGGTATTCTCGAAAAGTATGTAAATGTATGTGATAATAGGCGTTGAGCCAATGTGATGTGATTGGGTTATATAACTAGATGATTAATTTAGTTATAACGAAAGGTTATGAATTTAATTATAAGGATTCGGTAAATGATTTTCTTGTGAAATGTGGGTACCTTTTTGGGTTTAGGAGTATGGATATAGAATTTCTAATTGCATAACAAGCATATTTGTGTAGGTTATTAGAATTCTATTGAGACTCAGCTCACGTTATTTGTATAGCTATTTTTTAGGCACCAATGATGAATCCATGCCACGAACAATGATAGCATGTTTGGATGTTTTGTTACTTTTCAGGTAGTTAGGAAAAGTTGGATTAATGTGTATTTTTGTGAGTTGAAATGAATACTTGTAAATTCAAGTGGCATGTTAATAGGGTCATGTAATTAACATCCTTGTTCATGAACTCTTGATTTGGTATTGTAAAACCTTATGGCCAAGTTCTCATGTAATTAAATGTATTTGGATAATGTTCACCCTCAAGGAGAGGTTTTTGGATTCAATTTCTGATGAATTCTCATGTTTTTTGAAGAATGTTTATATTAAATCCTTGTGCTTGAAGGTTTAGGATTTCTTTCCTATCAACTTTTATGTTTTTCTAAGGCCATAATACCTTCTCTTTGCATAAGAATGGATTTGGATGGGTATTGAGTTCAAAATCTAGCAAAAAAATCAATTTTGGTGCAAGATAGCTCGAAAGACTGCTTGAGCGGACTATCGGGTGGTCCTGGGTTGGTCTTGGCTTCTTGTTGCAGGTCTAAGATGCAAAAAGCAGTCCCAAACCGCTCGAGCGGTCTATCGAGCGTTCTTTTTTGCTGGTTGAAAATTGTTTCTTTAAATATGTGTATCTTCCTCATTTGAACTCCGAATTGGGTTATTCTTGTGCTTAAATGAATGCCCTAAAAGCCCACTTTCTAATGGTTCTAACCTCATATCAAAAGAATTTTTGTAGAAAGAGTTATGG
The DNA here is from genome assembly GCA_034768845.1 of Heliamphora exappendiculata. NCBI lineage: Eukaryota > Viridiplantae > Streptophyta > Magnoliopsida > Ericales > Sarraceniaceae > Heliamphora > Heliamphora exappendiculata. The sequence continues at coordinate 8,846 of JAOTRH010480994.1, read as the reverse complement.
CCAAAGTACTTAGGGTAGGTTAGATTTTCTTAACCATTTTTCACACGTTTTTTGTCGAACTTCTTGGGAAATATTATTTTTATCACCGTTGGACCTTCTCAATAGAGCAGCCTTTTACCAGAACAAAATTAGGTCATCCTTCACACCCAAAGCCTCCATGGGTGAGCTCTCCGCAACCTTGCTTCAACCAGATTGTCACACCTCATCGCCTCCCCCACCATGGTGGGGCTCTGCATGTAGCAGGGCCATCCTCAAAATCCCTTTGAGTAGTGGGTGTACAGGGAAGTGCACCCCTCTATGAGTGAATGAAATGATGAGGAAGGCCATCTCCCCCTCCCCACTGGTGGTCTTCTCCTTTGGATTATCCTGATCATAGTACCTGAGCATCACAAATGGAGGAACCTCATACTTAGCTTGGAATCCTGCTAATCATGAAGATGCGGTAGCAAGATGGGAATATATATTATCGAATGTCTCTCTACAATAGCAAGGCAGTAGAAGAAGTAATAGCAAGAAACCAGAAATTGGTAGTGAGGAAGGAAGCAAAGGACAAATAACCCTTCCCTCACGCCTGATCGCACCTTTATACTGGAGCATCTTTGGAAGTTAAAACGATGGGTTTTGGACAGCTATCATATCAAATAAATGAGGAAGTGCGGGCAGAATGCTTCTCGAAACGTGTGCATTAAATGCCATCCAACCAACATCTTACACTGGGTTAAGAGTTGAAACAGTTTAAATAATGATCAACTACCAAAAGGAAATAAAAAATAAGGGCAGAAATCGAGCACTAATACACCTCGACTATAGGGGCCCTAAGACCCCCAAAGTGGTCAGAGGCTAGAAGACAAGAACAAAGCTCTAAACATCTCGACAAAGGGATTGGAGGAATCCCCAACAATCCTAACGTTCGGTAGGACTGTGCCACATACTCATTGACCTTGGCTAGAGAACGTATCCCTTGGTTAGGGTAGTCGAGCCGAGCGCCCTCGTACCACGGCCAAAGAACGAATCCCTTGGTTGGGGAAGTCAAGCAGAGCGCCCTCATACATCGGTCAAAGAATATAAATCGAAACACTGAACCTCTGCCAGATATCAAGTCTATACCAATAATGGCTTTGACAATAGGTTTGCTTAACCCCCTTCTCACGTAAAACGAGTTCCTATGCAAAATGGGCTAACCCTGGGGAACATCGGTGCAACCGATGAAGCCACAGTCAAACACCTATGCAAACTTTAAAAGTAAAAATTATCAAGTGCCGAAGTAAATCAGGAGTATAACACCAAACTCCTAAGAACCTCGATCAATAGGGGAACAAACCATTCACCAGCTAAAAATGTTAGACCAAACACTTAAACATCTTGGTCAGAAGGATCAGAATCCTTAAATTCAGAGAGTTACCATTATCAAAGTCCAAATAGAAAGTTTGAGAGAAACCAAAATTCGGTCAGTGCCGCCATAAGGACAGAGGGAACACCATTTGAAACCAACAAAGGCAACTCGAAGTTCTCATACATGTTCATTTTGCAACAAGCAACATAGAGACATACCGATAATGGAAAATTTTGAGATCTCAGGTAAAATGAAAATCAAGTTCTTATTAATAAGATCAAAATGTTAGAATCACGATAGGACTGGTTTTACAAAGCGACTCTGGCCAGACCACAAAACAAGACATAAATACAAGAAAAAAGTATGAGACCCTTATAAAAAACAAAAGGCGAATAGAAATGCCAAAAAAAAAGAAGGCAACAACGATCAAATCTACTTGCCAGCCAGGCCAAGTCACTCACACAAGACATGAGAAGCACCATTTTTCCTATGCAATTCGAGGATAAAGATCTTGATCACTACGACGTGTCAATCATGCCAGAATGATTGGGACATCGGTTGCTGGTCCAAGTTAGTGTTTTGGTACCAAATCTTCAACTCGACAAGTTTAACTCCAACTCTTTCGCTTGGTCAGGAGAAGCCCCCACGACAGCCGCCACAGCATTTGATTTGGAAAATGTTCCTCAGGACTAACCATGATGATTACAGAAAATGCTACCCCTCTTTCTCTACCACGGAATGACTCTTTAAAATATGACGGATCATAATATATGATGGAGATAGATGAAGGAGCAGAATGTCCTTACCTAAACGTAGCAATAGAGTAGGATTTGAAACCAGCTTGACATCCCTCCATAGCAGGAGGCGAGTAGGGAATGAATAAGCAGGGGAACACAGAAGCGATTCTAAAGGCAGGGAACCTCAGCCCATAATAGGGGGGAAGAAAAGGGAAAATCGATTCCTAAAGAGACGAAAGATGAAGGTGAAAGGATCGAAATCCTAAGAAACAATGATGGTGCATACGAATCGAATGAAATATAGCGTGGGACAAAGAATAGATAACAAAAAATTTATATTGTGTCGATCCGTCCGTACGAACGCAAGGAGCGTTCGGACGAAACCTGTTCGGGAAAAATCCTAGTTTTTTTTTAACTCTTAAATAGAAACCCGGTACAACCACGAGGCGAAATAGGGATTATACAGGTGTGATCCCTCTGGTTTGATCACGTTTATGTTCTTGAGTTAGAATCTAATGATCAACACAGCAAACTAGTAATCTGTTATCCACTTAGATCTTATACTATATTTCCAAATGCCGAAACAAGAACAAAGTGTGAGGTTTGATCTTTCTTGTTCTAAACCTTGTCGGGCTACTTCTTTTTTCCTCTCGTTCTTACAATCTATGGAAACCCTAACAGACTGAGTAATATCGCGTACTGGCGGCCATGGTTATAATGGCAAATATATAGGCTACAACAGGGACCTAAGGAGTAAATGTAATTAAGAAATCCTACTTCAACGCAAAAGCAATTTTCTAGAACATAAATTATAAATCATACCACTAAAGAATTGTAATTGTACTCTCAACCTTATTCTCAAACTGAACTTTTGAGCTCCTATTATTATTTGCTTATTAGTCTCCCCACATTAAAATTACAGATACCTGTCGATTAAATTAAATTACTGATAATTATATTTAATTAGCCTCTTTCATATTTCTTTAAGACCTTTTGCTTAACTTATTTGATATGCCGAATTATAAAATTTATCTACAAGGTTTAACATAATCAAAACTTATAAGTTTCCTTAAGGAGGTATCATCAATCCCTATTCGAGACGTGGATTCGGTCAATAATTAATATCCACCATCTAAGTAATATCGTTATTCAACACACCGAAATTATAGACCCTTAAAAAATTGCACCCTTTAATGAATCAAAATAACAAATATTAAATATATGTATTTAATGGTTATTTTGGGATTAAGAGTATAAATACTCATAATAACCATGGAGTGTAAATTAATTTATATAATCAGTATAAAATTAATTACCCCAACGCAGTCCTATTCAAGACACATAAAATTTACTAGCATAATAAGTCAAAACTATACTCGAACCTATATTGTTTCCTTTAATCAAGACTGACCTACTAAAATACCATACTACAGCCATACCGATGATGTATCCAATTCCATCTAAGACTATGAACCATAAATTTATATTCTATAAGAATCGATAATCTAGTCTTTCGAGTGTAAGTCGAACTTTACACACTAGATTAACTATTTTGTAAAATAAAAAACACTCATACACACTATTAAACATATAATAAAATGCATACATTGCTCATACAGATTTTCATTAAAATGAAAACAAAATTTTTATTAATATATAAAAACAATACAAAAAATTCAATGCATGATTTTTAGGCAAGGCTTGGAACTCCAGCAACCGTTCCCCCTTTTATATACACGAATAAGAAAGGCTTGAAGTCAAAGAGATGGCTGTCCCCCTAGGCAGACGAAAGAGTGCTTAGAAAAGCACGACATTTAAAGCGGGACACATCAATAAACGATAAATAGAGGGCCAACGCTTGTCACAATTATCAGGAAGATAAATTGCTAGAAGGCGAGCCTCAAAACCAAACCTCTTCCATCTCGGTCAAACCCAAGACATAAGATCTTGGGGCAAATTGTGGAGGTCAGGCCAAAAGCAGAATGCTAGCATACGGCCCAGAAGCCAGGCCCATTGAGCCAAATCGAGGCAGTCGAAGGACTCAACGCAGAACCTAAGGTCAGGTTAGCCCGACCTTCTAAGCTTGGCCGAATGCACGTTGGAGATCCCAGCCAAGACAAGGGTGCATTACATGTAATGGAATAGTCGAGTTAAGAGCGTCAATGACACCACCACCTCTGTATGCCTCTACATCGAATGACAACGGACACAACACAAAGCAGCTGAGTAGCACGTCGACTTCACAAACGACGCCGTGGATAGTCCCCAAAAGGAGAAAAGGGCATTTCCCACTAGGGTTAAGCCTGGGGAATTCCCCTTTTCCCGCTAAATCCCACACGATGACACTATAAATACCGAACTGAAATACAAGTTACATAAACACAATCTCTCTTAACAAAATTTTGCTAAATTATTTTTAAAACTTTCAGTATTCGCCTTATAGTTGACAAACTTAAGCATCAAAAGGGCTTTTCGGCACAACCCATCAGCCAGTCTCACCCTTGTTTCTTTATGCAGGAGCGATCAAGCCAACGAACCAGAGGACTCGGGCTTGATTCTTTCCTTTCCTTTACAACTAATCTCACCTCTACGAAATCAACCCCACACAAGAATAATCTATGCAATTATAAAAACATGCATTTCATTTACGTCAACAAACTAAATCTTTAACCAGCATCTCTCTCCAATGGTTCCTATTACCATAATTGAAATCACTCCAACTTCCCTGAACCATATAAACAATTTTCATTTTGGGCATAAGTTGTAGTGGAAAGTTGATGGATTTCAATGTCAAAGATTGTTGATTCTGTTGATCTGCCCCACCAGACCTAGCATATTCTATTTTGAAGACCAAAAATCGAACTCGACCATCAGAGCTTTGAAACCAAACCAACCATGACTGTTACAATTCAATGCAGTTTAGTTTTATTGTTTGGTTTTGGCATCAAAAACGAGTTAGATGTCAAGTATCACAACACTAAATACACTAAAATTTTATTTTCTTTTCCTTTCCTCACAAACCACATATTTAAATGTTATGAAAAAAAATCATTTGAATATTAAAATCAAATTTGGGGCTGCAACAAGCCAACTTTTAGTGAAAAACAACATGCAACAAGTCAAAATTCATTTCAATCGCATCACAAATCACAACAAGATTGAGAAAAATAATTTGAATCGAATGATTCGAATCACACATTGAAGGATTTGCAACTAATTTCTGTACCATGAGGGTGTACGTTTATGTGAACAAGGTAAAGAAGATAAATTAATAAAATAGAAATATTCATAAATAAAACCTTTGTTACTACGGTCTATGAGGGCTTTGGAGATGAACCTTTGTCACTATGAGGGCTTTGGAGACGAAAGGATTACAGCGACAACGTTGATCGACGAGAACAACCAAGAGGTTTATGGGTTATGGTGACGATGTCGATCGACGACAACATATGAGAATAGACGAGAACAAATGAGTGATGGGTAGCTCCGACGTCGACGAAGCTCCAAAGGATGACAAGAAATGACAGGGGTAGCGGTGCGGCGCTAGTTTCTATATTATAGGGTTTCTATCTTCTATTGTTAGACTTAAAGTCCTTAATACAAAAAGAAAAATTTAAGGATTAATCCCTTTTTCAGATTTCGTAAGATTTTTAGCCCTGCCATCTTTATTTAGTAGTTTTAGTTCTATCATAAATCAGGATAAAGTTTTATAATTGATTTACCCCTATTTAAAATATTTGATTATTTCCTACCATAATTAAATTTTGAATTTGAGAAAATTTAGCCCTACGTACATTTACACTTATATTATCCACTTTTATAGCATAACCCTAGCCACCGTTTCCTTTTCCTTTCCTTTCCTTCTCCAAACCCTAGCTGCTATCCCTAGACTACCATCGCCTTCGCATCACCGCCACCACTCCTCATTCTCATCTACCTCGCCACCGTCGCCAACCTCAACCTCTTCCTCTTTACAAGTGTGCAGAACCAAAGCTAAGGTGGAGATGGAAGAAATAGAAAAATCATCCAAAGCCACGGTATGCAGAACCTTGACCTCCTCCTGATCACTGTCTTCATCCTCGACATCTTCATCCTCTATAGCCGTCTTCACGCTCTGTTTTAGTCATCATCGACGTGATGGTCTTCAACTCCGATGTCGCTGTTGTTCTCCCTCACGGTTGCGGTCATCATTCATCACCGTTACCATTAACGTCTCTCGCTATCGTCAACCCCGACATCGCTGATGCATGCATCAGTTATGTTTAAGTTGCAGGATCACTGTAAATACAAAGTAGAGTCATAAATGTATCTTAATTAATACATACATTACTTACATATGAGGTGCAGTATTATTGAAAACGCACTACAGAGTTCGACTGATACATGTATGGGTTGACGAGCAATGATGACAGCAACGGTAAGGGAGGAGGTCGGGGACGTCGGGGCTAACGATGGCAATGTCAAGGATCAAGACGGCGATGACGGTGGTGCCCCGATGCAACGACAGTGACAAAGGATGAAGACGGTGACAAAGTTAAGGATGTTGTGATTGCAACGCGAAATTTTGGGAGAGATTTTGATAGAGATTTTTGGGGCATTATTTTTTATTCCTATTTAGGAAGGGATTTGGTAAAAATAATCTTCTTAAAATGTAATTTAAAGGTATTTTAGGGAATTAAAAACGAGACGGACTAATCTCCATAAAAAAAAGGTTAGATGAGACTAAAACCAATTTTACTATCAAAAAGAGAACCTAACCCCAAATATTTCTACAATAAATGAGTTATTATGGTAGGCAAGTAGCTAGAAAATGAGAAAAGCTTGCCTGGCTTGGGCGGTTTTGGTGCACCATAATTCAACACCACCTAACTAGTTAGATTTTGTTAATTTAAGGAAGAGAACTCAAAAATAAAATTTATATTTATAATTTAAAATAAAATATATTTTAATTTTAATTATAAAATTTATACTTATATATTCATAATTTTTATTTTTAAAAGAGATAATTAAAAATTAAAATTTAAAAATAAAAATATTAAAATATAAATATATAAGTATAAATTATTTTTGAAAAAAATTTAAAATATACCTATAACTAAAAATTAAGTATACTTATATCCACTTAATTTTTATTTTTAAAATTTTAACTTTTAGTATTAAGTTTTTAAAATAAATAAAAAAATGTTCCTATTTTACATACCCAATACTTTTTTGGAGTATTCGGTATATTTTTTATTGTATTGATGCCATATTTATATTTGGCATGTGTACAACACTATTTTTAAAGTATTCATGGTTTAAAATAATATATACTCTATACATACAAGAATATAGTAAGTTATATGAATGTACTAAAATATCAATTTTAATTTAAAATATATATATATTTCTCTTTTGTACATATCGCAAATTGCCAAATTATCTCTTTCCACCATTAATTCCTAAACCTAGATAAACAAAACTATGAATAAACTGAAAAAATTAAAAAGAGAAAAAAACATTTCCGCTCCCACTTTAGACATTATTGCCTAACAACTAAAATTATGATTTAGCATGAAATTTCCACCACTTGCACCCATTAACTAAAAGAATGAAGTGAAATTAGAGTGTGTTATTAACACACAAAATGACATTGATTAATTCCTTGTGATTTTCTCATTTCATTGTGCCAAAAGCGTATAAGTCAAAACATTTCTAATTTCTTTCACGATAAAATATTTTAGTCGCTTAACATAACATTCTACGACCACCTCATTTAGTCGTCAAAAGAGTGTCCAAATATTTATAACACTTTTTGCAACTAATGTATATTGTAGTTATTAGAGTTGGTATACTGAAAATCATATTTTTAGTATTTAATTTTATTTTAATAAAAATAATTTTCTATTTTATAAAAATCTTTATGAGCAATATATGTGTATCATTTTTTAATGTTGTGCATAGATATCCGATATTCTGTATAGTATTTAATCTGGTGTGTAGAGTACAACTTACACACAGAAAATCAGATTTTAGGTTCTTATAAAATATAAGTTTTATGTTCACAGTTTAGTTAAAAATGGACATACCATTCGTACGACTGTGGCACGAAATTTTAGTAGGCCTGTCTTAATTACGGGGAACAGATAATAGCGTCATCTATTGTTCCGACTCTATGTTCTAGTACACTTTGTGTATATTGAACAGGACATTTGATGTAATTTATTTTGTACTGACTATATAAATTAATTCACCCTAAGATTATTATGAATAGTGTTTATCCTCTTAATTCTGAAATAATTATTTATTTGCATATATTTAATATTCGTTGTTTTGATTTACTAGAGTGTACGATCTTATATGGGTCTATATTCCCGGTGAGTTGGATAGTGGTATTATTTATATACCAAATATTAATTATTGACGGAATCCACGTCCTGATAGATCGGGATTTACGATACCCCTTTAAGGATGCTTATAAGTTGTTAGATCTAGGCAATCCAAGAGGATGGTGAATTGGGTTTTTTAGCGAGATAAAAAGTTTAAAAAATCTTTTTAGAAATTTTTTAATATTGCTATAAAGCAAGATATGAAATTATATAATCAAAGCAAATATTAAAAGATGATGGATAGATAAATAGAACCAGACACCAGCGATTTATAGTGGTTCGGATTTATCCTAGCCTACGTCCACTCCTCAAAATCTCCCTTGAGTATTTTCACTATTCAGAATACTTCCGGGCGTATTCAAAGCCTTTACAAGCTTCAAGATTCCACTTGAGCTATCTGAATGTTTA
>JAOTRH010480983.1:0-25421 GCA_034768845.1 Heliamphora exappendiculata | reverse complement strand
CCTAGACGCTTCTCCACCTCCGCCTTGAATTCTTTGAATTTCTCAAAGCATTCAGATAAACGATGCATCAGGTAAATATATCCATACCTTGAGTAGTCATCAATGAAACTGACGAAGTACTCAAAGCCACCTCTAGCTTGAATTTTCATAGGACCACACACATCAGAATGAACCAGTTTTAACGGTTCTTTAGCTCTATAGCATTTGGCCGAAAAGGGTCTCTTGATTATCTTACCCTCTAAGCAAGATTTACATATTAGAAATGCCTCCACTTCCAATGAACTCAAAGGTCCATCTTCTACCAGTCCATTTATCCTTTTTAAATTAATATGACTCAAGCGTAAGTGCCAAAAAATACTTGATTCATTAAAGAATGAAACTTTCTCTTATTTGGTAAATGTGATGTGTTATTCAATTCAGTTACTTGCAGTGTAGGAGAGATAGGAGATACGACGTACAGATCATCCACCAATATACCAGAACAAATAAAATATTTATTTTTCTTCACAACGATAAAGTCATCAAAATGAACAGAATACTTGTCCTTTATTAAACTCGAGACTGAAATTAAATTTTTTCATCGAATGTACATAAAGATAATATTTTAAAAGTAGTATCCTATCTCTATTAAAGCTGAGAGTGGCATCTCCTACTACAACTGCTACCACCTTTGTATTATTACCCATATGCAAGTTTATTTTTCCATCACTGAGCTGCCTTATTTTCTGGAACCCCTGCAAAGAATTGCAGACATGATTAGTGGCTCCCATACCTATACACCATGTTCCGGTAGATAATACCTCTAAACATGTTTCAAACACCAGTGATTAGAAATTACTTAGTTTGTTCTGCTTACTGAGAAAAACTATAGACTATTTTTCCAATACCGAAGCTGGTTACAATGATAGCACTTGCCTCTTGGCTTCTTCACACCAGCTTTTGGTCCCTTAGCCACTTTTGGACCTGCGCATCCCTGTGTCTGAACCTTTTTCTTCTTCTTGCTTTTCGGCTTATATGAAGAACATTTCTCAGCCACATACACAGATCCTGGCTTTCAAAGAACACCATCGGCTACTTGAAGTTCCTTAAAAAGTTCTGCCAATGAAAATATGAGCTTATTCATGGTATAGTTTAGGCAGAACTACTTAAAACTTTTAGGCAGTGACTGGAGTATGATATCGACCTGGGTTTCTCCGTTAATTTCAGCTCCTAGGATCTTCAATTCATTCAGAAAACTGATCATCTTCAAAACATGATCCTTAACTGGGGTGCCTTCAGCCATGTTTGCATTCATTAGAGGTTTTATGGCCACCTACCTAGCAGCATGATTTTGATCCCCAAACATTTCTTTAAAGTTCATAATCATGTCATAGGCATTGGGCATAAACTGATGTTGATGCTGCAAAAACATTTGACATCGAAGCCAAAATGTAGCAGCGAGCCATCTGATCAGCTTTCTGCCACTTCTGATGGGCCGGGGTTTCTTGTTTGATCGCCCCCACATCAGGTACCGGTGGACATATCTCAGTCAATACAAACTTGTAATCCTTAGCAGTTAAGACAGTGTCTAAATTTCTTTTCCAGTCAACATAGTTTGGTCCCGTAAATTTATTTTTTCTTTGAGTATTGAAACGAGTGGGTTAAAAGCCATTTTAATCATGAGAATCACATAATTAAGAAAATACCGTTAATTATGACGAGTAATACTTTGAATTTATTTTAATTTGGTTCCCTCTACCATTTTAAAAAAAAATCGCCAGCAGCCTGGTACCCTATGAATAGCATGCCTCGATGGGAGGACGCCTACTATTCATCATATGTTCAGACAGGCCAATTCTTATTAATTTTACTATATAGGCAACTGACCTTACCAAATAAAATTAAATAGCTGACATAGATTCGGTCCAGTGTATAATAGCAGTAACTCAGATCGAGAGGATACTATTATATATACTAAGTGTTAACCACCACCTAACCCTAAATCAATCGATTCGCAATGAACCCTTTAGATGAAAAAATAATCCACACTAATAATTATCTAGAATTATCCCTAAATGATATTTGTACTGGCGATACCGCAATTAATATGTCCGATAGAGAAGAAGGCCTTACTGCCAATATGCAGAATTTAATTACATCGCCTACAAACTGGTGATGGAGACTGCGGCATTTAATTGTAAATAAATTTTCTCCCCCATTTAGATTTTTAAAATATTTTTTAGGGTTATAAATATTTATTTAATTAAAATAAATTTATTAATTTCAAAAATCACACGATCTAAAAGAAAAAAACATCTTTCCGTAAACACGATTCTAAAGCTTTCGATTTACCAAACCATCTTTACGTGTTTTAATGCGCAACAAATAAAATTTAATAAATGCACAATTTTTTCTTTAGTTTTTCAGCTAAGGTAATGATTAAATACATTTATTTATTTTATTTTTCGTTCCACATTTTTTGAAAAATAATAATTTATTTAGATTAAATATTTTTTCATTTAATTAATTTAAAATTTTATATTAATTTCTACGTTTTTTCAAAATATCAAATTTTATGAAAAATCATCTTAAACGTGATATTTTGTAAAAAATAAAATATCTAATATTTTTTCAATTAATTAAAGAAAACTTAATTTTATTTTTCTTTATAAAATATTTAATTAAAACTAAATTTTCTGAATTAATTAAGTTACCAGGATAAATAAAACAGATATACATCATCCATGCATATAATATGAATATATACGTAAAATATGTATATATCTCGATTTTATTATCAAAGAAAAATACTGAAGTGATTCATTCTCCTGTTGAAAATAAGCTGTAATAATCCTTTTTCAAATCAGTTTCCTGTATTCCGATTGCATCAGACTTCTCTGATACACTATGGTATACAAATATATCACTTGAGGATCAAACCATATCAGAACATTGTGATCAAAGCAGCCTCGAACTTGCCATGCCACCGCCGACTTCAGGCGGCTTTTGCCGCTACCTCGTTACTCCATTTTTGACGCTTTTATACTGAAAAATAGCTCTAAAAAAGTAGTATTGTTTTGTCAAAAAATCAGTCCAAAATGGTCTCGAAAAGGGATGGAAAATAGCCCCAAACCTCGCCACCGCCACTACCAGCGTCATTGCCCCAAACAGTCGCTTGTTTGGGCCTTTTTCGATGGTGATTTTTTTCTTGTTTTTCTTCTAGAAAAATAGTTCAAATATCCAGCAACTTGTTGCTTCAAAGAACACCTTGAAAATAGTCCCAAAAAATACCAGAAATAGCTTTGAAGGCCCCTATGCCATCAGTTGCCGCCGCCGCCTGTTTTTGTGCAATGTTTTGGCCCAATTTTTTAATGATTTTTGGACAGTATTTTAAGGTATATTTATTGCTTTTTTATGCTTAAAAAATTACTCAAAATAGTCCAAAAAATGTCCTGAAAAATCAACAAAATCGGCCCCGAACCGCCACTAGCAAAGCCATCGGTGGTAGGCTATTTTTGCTGTTGCTTTTAATGTATAAATACTGCAGAAGCTCACCAAAAAAGATTATTTTAAACCATTAAAAAATTACCGCGATCCGTGGCCCATAAAAATATGAAACCACCACCGGTACCACCGCCTGTTCTTCATGTTCTTGGATATTCAACATGTTCTTAAAATATTCTAAACAGAAATTGCTATTACATCGAAACCTATGTCCCGTAGGCTCACATTCAATTTAAAAAAAAAAACTTAATCTATCATGATCAACCCTCGTGATTAAAAAATTAAATCATCATCCAAATCATTCAATCAAGCATGAAATAAATGATGAACATAAAATCAGGATTAGAACGCTTGCAAAACAAAGTTAGCACAGTTCTAAAACTAACCAGCCCCGATAAATCGTAAACAAAAAATAAAACGGCTCTGATACCAATTGTTTGAGTCAAAACTGCCGAGATCATTATTTTTGTAAACAATTTTCGATAAAAATTAACTAGACTGGCAAACGCCGAAACGGGCTCCAAATAAAATTTTTGACGTCGAATGATCAAAATTAAAATTCGTGCAACAACAGTTAATTTAGAAAAATACCTTTTTACCGATTGATTCTTCAACTATGATTTTGATTCTGAGTTGAAACTCCCGTCAGACCTTCTACTGTATTCCCTTGTGAACGTGGTTCAGTCTACCCGCATATTTATAGGGTTACAGTAGGGACCTGTGGAGTAATTATGAATTAAACTTCTAGTGTGACACATATACCTATCCAGCAGTTTCTGCAATTAAGTAAACTTTACAGCGGTATCTGTAATTATGAAAATCTTGCAGCAATTTTTGTAATTTTTATAAAACACTAAATTAAAATTCACACCACCAAAGAACTATAATTGCACTCTGACCCATTATTTCAAGACCATCTTGCATTGAACTCCTGTTATTAAATGCTTAATAATTCTCCACACGTAAAGATTCACGATACCCGCTAATTAAATTTAATTACTGACAATTAAATTTAATCAGCATCTTTAAATTCCTTAAACCCTTCTACTTAACTTATTTGACCGTCAAATAATCAAATTCACTTGTAGGGTTTAACCTGCTCAAAACTTATAAGCTTACTTAAGGAGGTATCGTCAATCCAAATCTTTCGAGTCGTGCATTTCGTCAATAATTAATATTCACCATATGAATAATACCGTCATCCAACACACCGAAAATATAGACTCATATAAGATCGCACCCTCTAATAAATCAAAACAACAAATATTAAATATACGCAAATCAATAATTATTTCAAGATTAAGAGCATAAGCACTATTCATAATAACTTTGGGGTGTGAATTAATTTATATAGTCCGTATAAAATTAATTACTCTAAATGTCTCATTTAATACACACAAGGTGTATTAGCACAGAAAGTCAAAACAATAAATAACGCTATTATCTGTTCCCCATAACCAAGAAAGGTCTACTAAAACTCTGTGCTACAGTCGTACCGATGATATGTCCATTTCCATCTAAATTGTGAACATAAACTTATATTCTGCAAGAACCTAAAATCTGATCTTCTATGTGCAAGTCGTACTCTACACACCGGATTAAATACTGTACAGAATATAGGATGTCCATGCATAACATTAAAGAAATGATATTGCATACATTGCTCATTAAGATTCTCATAAAATAAAAAATTAATTTTATTAAAAATAAAATTAAATACTAAAAACATTATTTTTAGTATACCAACCCTAACACCTAGTAAATTGACTTTGATTAGGTTCAGTCGTCGTTGGTTTCAAAATGGGGTAGGTTTCTGAACTAATGAGTGAAAATTGATTTTGAGTCTCGTTTTGTTGTTGTTTTGATTATTGTTAGTTTATTTCAGTCATTTTGCCACGTACTTGGTTTTGATCCTGTCATTGTTTCTATTCGTCTTGTTTTCATTATTTTGTTGATTTTGTTATTATTTTATGTTTACTGATTATTTTATTTTGTTTCGTTTAAGGGGCGGCTTCGCATCCGAGGTTTTAGCGGATCCTACGATGTCCTAGAGTGGTATACAACGCTCCCACCCCGCAACCGAGAGATTATTGACCGAGCCAGCTTTGGCGGCTTCATCACCATGCTGGAAGGGACCAGCAACAATTGGGTCACCTTCACGGCCTTGATTGAGAGATGGTGGAACACCACCAACACTTTCCACATGCCCACATTCGACGTCACACTCACTTCTCTAGACTTCTCTCTTATCACCGGGATTCGGGTAGGCGGCGACCCGATCCCGTTTAATCCTGATATTTTCCAGAGCCCCGAGGCTCTTCTACACCTCCTTGGCCATGTTCCCCTTCCATCGACAAGGAGAGCATACGATATACGTGGCTAAGGACGACCTTCCGTCACTTTGCGTGCTTCAAGGTCCACCACTTCGAGTGGGTGGCGCATGCATTCCTTCTCTATATGTTTGGGATATTCTTATTCTCGAACTTAGAGAATAGGGTGGACCTCCAATACCTCGCTGCCATGGTGGTGGTGGAACAGATTGGCTCCTATGATTGGGGAGGAGCTGCGTTAGCCACCTTATACGAGTACATGAGCGCGGCCACTAGGACCTCTGATCTGAGCGTCGGTGGGTACTGGTGCATCTGAGAAGTATGTCTTCTTTCTCTGCTTTCTCTGCTTTCCTTTCCTATTTCTAGATCTGTATATCTATTTCAATTGTACGGATGCTTCCTTTGACTTTCTACAGCTTTGGGCTTACAAGTTCCTGGGCATGCGCCAGCCGGTGAACTTATGTGATGACCTGCTTGTGATCCCTTGGGTACTTCGATGGGCTAGAAGCCATCAGGGTACGAAGCCTGGTAAGAACAACCTAGATGATAACTGTCTTTTCCTTGACAGCCTCACTCCCGACTAGGTAAGTTGCTCATGCTTTCAGTTCATTCACACTTCTCATTTTCTGCACATACACTGCTTGTTGACATACTTCCTTTGACTTTTAGGTCCGCTAGGACATCTGGATGGGCATAGAGGAGGGAGTTGGTGCTGATTTAATGCAAAGCCGTGAGGTCACCCGGACCCGTGTCTTGTTTGAGGGGCCATTCTGCAGAGAGTGGTACCTTGGTGAGCACGTTGTTCAGCAGTCCATAGGGTATGATCATTTTCGTATCCCGAGGACACCTCTAGTGGGGATGTGTCAAACCGACATACCCTGCATAGTCAAGATAATTCGAGCCATGGTGGGCCTCGATGCTGCTACGCTAATCGAGGACGAGGATCGTGACTACACAATCTTTGCCCGAGAGAGGCTCATGCCTTCCATAGGAGCTCGTGCTGTTGTGCGGCGTCCTCCTCCTATTGCCCCAGGCCCTGTACATCTTGAGCTTTCATGGATGGTGGACACCTTTGTGGACGGGGTTCTTCATCAGATCTGGATCCCCGAGCCGGTGGCCCTAGAGATTCTCCTTCCCCTGGCACTGAGCAGGTATGTCAGCCCTCCTTCTACTCTTGACACTGTCACTTGTATCTGACTGTAATAATCTGACTGTACTAATTCCCATATCTGACTGATCCTGACACCTGATTATACTAACTTGTTTCTTCTCTTGATAGATGCCCTGGGAGTGGTTTGACCAGTCCCCTCCGCTTGATCACCGGGTTGAGGGTTTTGGTCCACCGTTGATATGCTACCTTCTGAGCTTATGGCTTGAAGCCCCCTGCTCCTTGGGGTGGCCCCGTTGCGGTATTTTTTGCCTTTCATCCTTGCACTCTTTCATTTTTGTTCACGTTCATCTGCCTTAGCTGATGTGTCCCTTTTT
Organism: Heliamphora exappendiculata; assembly: GCA_034768845.1. NCBI lineage: Eukaryota > Viridiplantae > Streptophyta > Magnoliopsida > Ericales > Sarraceniaceae > Heliamphora > Heliamphora exappendiculata. Next base: position 18,123 of record JAOTRH010480983.1, on the reverse strand, counting down.
CTTCTTTCAGAATGAGCGTGGTGGTAGGCCGAGGACGCGTGGTGGTCGCACAGCACCTGCCGCCCCAGCTGCATCTTCTAGACGGACTTCTGCCTCTACTGCTGCTTCTTCATCCTAGGCTCGGACTCCCAATGTTACACAGATGATCAACAGCTCAAAGGAGGTAGGGGAGATCGGGTCGACATCTAGAGAGTCATCTGAGGGAGGCCACACAGTCCGAGGGAAGAGGACCCGACGGGAGTGACCATCCTGAGCTTGCATACTGCTGATGATCTCATTTTCTCTCTTTTTACTGTTCATAGAGGCCTACATGCCTATTCTTGCTTGGGCCTATGTGCCCGTCTGATACATTCTGATACTCTGTTCTATTATACCACTGCTCCTTATCCATTGCCTTGACATACTGTTATCGTATATTACCTCGACACATACTGCACAGATACACACTAATACATACTATTTTTGACATTCTGCACAGATATGCTGATGGGGCCTACGTGCCTTGATTCTTCCTTCGGCCTGCGTGCCGCATCACACACATTTATACATTACTCTACTTTTGATGGATGGGCCTTCGTGCCTTGTGGTTTACACTTCTTAATTATCATGGATGCTTAGGCTCTTTTTCAACATGAAAATCACTCCTGAATGTTTAGATTTTGATTATGCATGATGTATAACTTATAAGTTGTGATCTTATCTTATGAACTGCTTTTCTTGTTGCGAGTTGCTAATAGGTGCACAATTACAGTTTGGGGCATATTAGTAAAATGGGGACAGGCTGCTAGAATTTATGCATAACAAAGATGGCGGTCGTGAGAAAGAGTTTGGTGGCCGTTGGTTTTGGAAGTGGCGGCCTGAACTTTTATGAATAAAAGTTTACAGCTTGGAGTTTTAGTATCATGGCTGTGAGTTTTGGGAATGAAATATAATGGCAGTTATATTGCAAAGCAACGGTCGAAATAAAAAAGTGACGGCCGCAGCACAGTGTTTTGGCGCGAAACATAGAGCTGATTATGTGGGTTCCCCTAATTTTTAGGTCTAAAAAAAGGGGGTAACGATTCTGGATACTTGGCATTTTCCTTGCATTCTTCATGGCCCACTCCTATAACAACTCGTTGGCTTGGATGGGCGACTTCTCTCCGGTCGAGCGCGGGAACTTCCTCAACTTTGGCCTAGATGCGCTATTCTACTTGCGACGCATAAGGGTTGATTGGCATCTACTTCAAGGGGCTGCCCAACTGTGGGATCCTGAAGTGCACGTCTTTTGCTTCAACATTGAGGAGTTATGTCCGACCGTAGAGGATTTCTCCACTATCCTTGAGATCTCGGGTTGCGATGAAGTGATAGTTCCTGCTCCTTTCTCGAGTGCAAGAGACAGGTTTATGCACCTTTATGGTTTTTCCTGTCGTGAGGCTGCTTTGATTACTCATGGTGGATCCCTCTATATGGCTCGAATCATAAACCACTTTGGGCCACGAGGGTCCCTTGGCGACTTCCCTTTTCAGCTTCAGCGTAGGTACTCTTTGTGCATTTGTCTTTTGGCTTGCTTCCTCCTGGGACCTTCAGATGGGCAGGCTAGCTCTTCCCTGGTGGATGTGGCCTATCAGATTTACGAGGGTCGGGACCCTGTCCGGTTGATTCTGGTTAAGACGCTTTTAAGGCTTGATGGAGTCCATGCTGGGGGTGCTCCTTATTTTGCTGGTAGTGTACTCTTGCTACAGGTATTCACTTATCTTTCTTTTTTCTGTATTCTCTCGAATGTTTTTTCACTCAGCTTTCCTTTTTCTTTATTTTCTCAAATTTTTCCACCCAGCTCTCCTTTTTTTATGTATTCCCTCAAATTTCTCCACTCAGCTCTCCTTTTCCTTTATTTCTCTTAGGTTTGGTTGATGGAGAAGGTGAATCTACTAGAGAAACCTATCTCTGATACTTACAGCATTATGTCCTTTATTCACCGTCAGGTTTACCGACTTTTCTCCACTTAAGCAGATTGGAAGGATTATCTGAGTTCTTTGACTAGAAAAGACATCTCTTGCCTATGCCCCTAGCTGAAGATATCTTCTACGACTGTTTCCACTGCCAGTTACTTAGGGGTCCTGTTGGTTGGCTTGAAGCTAGCCACTTTCTATCATCCTTATCACATTATTCGCCAGTTTGGGCATACCCAGATCTGTCCTAAGACTTCTATGAGTCATTTGTATAGTCATCCTCATTGGGCCCCTTTCTTGGGTCAGTATCAGCGGGCTTGGTCTTCTCAACTGAGGATACCAGTTGGCAGGAACTTTGATAGCAAGCTTTCTAATGTTTACAAGGTTTGGCTACAGACAAAGATAAAGTGCGAGGCAGGACAAGGAGGAGATGCAAAGATAAGGAGAACTTGACTTCTTTTACTATGTCTCAATTGTTAGGGCTGGTACACTAAAAACCATGTTTTTAGTATTTAATTTAATTTTAATAAAATTAATTTTTTATTTTATGAGAATCTTAATGAGCAATGTATGTATATATCATTTCTTTAATGCTATGCATGGATGTCCTATATTCTGTACAGTATTTAATGTGGTGTGTAGAGTACGGCTTACACACAGAAGATCAGATTTTCGATTCTTGCAGAATATAAGTTATTTGTTCACAAATTAGATGAAAATAGAGATGCCATCGGTACGACTGTAGCACTGGATTTTAGTAGGCCTATCTCGGTTACGGAGAATAAATAATAGTGTCGTCTATTATTTCAACTCTCTCTGCTAGTACACTTTGTGAATTGAATGAGACACATTAGGGTATTTAATTTTATACTGACTGTATAAATTAATTCACACCCCAAGGTTAATATAAATAGTACTTATACTCTTAATCCTGAAATAATTATTGACTTGCGTATATTTAATATTCGTTGTTTTGATTCATTAGAGGGTGCGATCTTATATGGGTCTATATTCCTAGTGAATTGGATAGTTATATTATTTATATGGTAAATATTAATTATTGACGGAATCCACGTCTTGAAAGATCGAGATTGACAATATCCCCTTAAAGAAGCTTATAAGTTTTAACCGGGCCAAACCCTACAGGTGAATTTGATTATCTGGCTGTCAAATAAGTTAAGTTGAAGGGCTAAAGGTATTTCAAGATGTCGATTAAATTAAATTATCAATAATTAAATTTAATTAGCGGGTATCGGAAATCTTAACGTGGGGAGAAATGTTACGCATTTAATAACAGGAGCTCAATGCAAGATGGTCTTGAGATTGTGGGTCATAGTGCAATTATAGTTCTTTAGTGGTGTGAACTGTAATTTATTATTTTATGAAAATTACAGAAATTGCTGCAATATTTTCGTAATTACAGATACCGCTATGAGGTTTGCTTAATTACAAAAACCGCTGGATACGTATCTAAGTTCCACTAGAAATCTGATTCATAATTACTCCACAGGTCCCTGCTGTAGCCTTATAAATATGCAGGTAGGTTAAACCATGTTCAGAACTTGCCTTCAAGATTAAAGTTGTCCAGGTTCTACCGGTATGAGTTCTCGATAATTCGTAACCCACACTACGTTCAAAAATTGCATAAGAGAATACAATAGAAGGTTGACGGGAGCTTCAACTCAGAATCAAATCATAGTTGAAGAATCGACTGGTAAAAAGGTATTCTTCTAAATTAACTTTGGTTGCACTGATTTTAATTTTGATCGTTCAACGTCAAAAGTTTTATCTGGAGCCCGTTTCAGCTTTTTCCCGTCCAGGTAATGTTTTATCGAAAATCGTTTGCAAAAATAATTATCTTGGCAGTTTTACCTCCTACATCAATATTTGTGTTTGCTTTCCTTTTTAGCTTTTTAGGATGAGGACTTGCAAGCTACTCTTATATCTTTTGAAATCTGTATCGGTAAACTCATTAATGAGAGCCTTTCCACTTTTGGTTTACGATGGCCTTTTAAGTTCTATTCTTACAACATAATCATTTTATTTGAGAAACTTAAAATAAGCTTTTGCATTGATCAACTTACTCGAAACATGGTTACAAGGAGGGAATTCTGGACAAAGGTTTGGGCCAAACTTCTGACATAAGCTGCCTACGTATCCCGAAGGAAGGGAATGAGTCCATAACATAGTTCAAGGCGTGGGTAACACTCGGGTATTGAGGCTCTCCTTTTGCGGGCTTTTTCCTCAGGGGTATAATATTTTAAGTTGGTCTAAATTGATAGGTGTAGGGAAAACATTCCCGTTTAAGTCCATCAGAATTGCAGCACCTCCTGACATGAGGGTTTTAATAAGATAGCGTCTGGCCCAATTGGGTTTGAACTTGCCCCTAGGCTAAAAAATCGGAGCACTGATCTCTTTGAGAAATAAATCACCTTCCTTCAAGTTTTGAGACTTAACCTTCTTGTCGAACACTCGAGATATCCTCCTCTAACCCCCTGGACATGAAACAGTGCTTGAAGTCTTCTTTTGTCAAATAAGAGTAATTCTTCAAATCTGTTCCTCTCCCATTTTATCTCGGGAATTCCACTCTTGGCCATTATTCTCAAAGACGGGATTTCCAATTCGATGGGTAGGGCTGCTTCCATTCCATAAACCAGGGCATACGGTGAGGTCCCGATTGAAGTTCTAATCGATGTCTGGTATCTCCAAAGCCCAAATGGTAGCTTTTCTGGCCAGTCCCTACTTTCCTCTATTGTTTTTTGAAGGATTTTCTTCACATTCTTATTTGCGGCTTACACAGCCCCATTGGTTTGTGGTCTGTATGGGGAGGATTTGTGACTAACAATCTGGTATTCCTCCAATAGATCCAAGACTTCTCCCTGAAAGTGAAAATCGCTATTAGACATTATCTGGTGCGGGACTCCGTACCAGGAAATGAGATTCTCTTTGATGAACTTAGCTACTTGGGCAGCCTTTAGGACGGAGTAAGTGGTAGTTTCGACCCACTTCGTGAAATAATCAATTGCTACGAGAATAAACTCATGCCCATTTGATGCCTTGGGTGTAACCTTCCCTATGACGTCGATTCTCCAAATCAAGAACGGCCAGGGCGAGGTCATGTCATACAGCTGAGATGGTGGTACATGCATGAGATTTGTGTGGATCCGGCACTTTCGACATCTCTGGACAAACTAATGGTAGTCTGCTTCCATGGTCATCCAGAAATATCCTTGGCGCAGGATCATTCTAGCCAACATCATCATGCTCATGTGAGGTCCGCAAACTCCTCTATGAATTTCTCTCATCACCTCGTGTCCTTCTTTTATGTCAATGTAGAGTTTATTAACTCCCAGATATCCTCTTTTGTACAGTTTTCCCCCACAGATTATGAACTGTGCGGCGAGTCTCCTGATAGCTCTCTGGTCCTTCTTATTAGCTTGCCTCGGATATTCTCCCTTTTTGATGAATTTCCAAATGTCGTGATACCATGGTAACCTGTCATTGGTTTCTTGGGTCATAGCGACGTTGTTGATAGCAGGTATATCCTTTTGTTGAATTTTCAAGGGCCTCATTCTTATTCTGGGGGTATGTCTATCGTCGATGCCAAAGTGGCCAAGGCATCGGCGAACGTGTTCTGCAATCTCAAAACATAAATGAATACCACACTTTCAAAGCAAGGGGATCATTAGCTCGAGCTCTTGGTGATATTAAACCAGCTTTCTTCATTAACCTTCCACTCTCCCTTTCCCTGGGATGCGACCAGAGTCGAGTCTCCTATGACCTCCAGCTTTCTTGCCCTTAGTTCTAAGGCGGCTTCCAATGCAACTAAGCAAGCTTCGTACTTGGCCTAATTGTTAGTAACCTCAAAATTCAACTTAAAAGCCAAGGGTATACGAGAATCATCGTGAGCAACAAGGAATATCCATGTCCCATAACCATATTGGTTTAAGGCTCCATCGAAATAGAGGGTCCATTGATCCTTCTCAATCTTCAGCGCCTACTCATCAGGAAACTCAAATTTAGGCTCTTCTTCTCCATTGATAGGATGATTGGCTAAGAACTCAGTAACGACTCTCCCTTTTACTAATTTTCTCAAGACATACTACAAATCGAACTCAGCTAGCATCAGGAACCATCGGGCCAACTTTTCTGTCAATGCTGGCTTTTCAAAGAGGTATTTGAGCGGATCCATCCTTGAGATTAGGATGACGCAGTATGCCAACATGTAGTGGCGTAACTTCCTGGATGCCCAGACTAGCACCCAGCAAGTCTTTTCCAAAGGCGTACACTGTCGTTTGCTTTCGGTCATCTTCTTACTCAAGTAGTAGACAGCTCTTTTAACTTTGGCTTCGTCTTCCTATGCAAGCATACATCCCATTCCTAAATCAGTTACTAATAGGTATAGTATCAAAGGATTGCCATGTTCTGGTGGTGACAAAACTGGAGGGTTTTACAGATACTTCTGTACGACTTCAAAAGCGTCCTGACACTACTGATCCCATTAAAATTTGGTCCCTTTCTTTAAGAGTCGGAACAATGGTTCACAGGTAGTGGTTAGTTTGGCGATGAATCGGCTCATAAATTGAACATTTCCCAAGAAGCTCCTTACATCCTTCTCGGTCTTTAGGGGAGGTATTTCGAGAATGGCCTCGATCTTCGAAGGGTCTACCTCTATACCTCACTGTGTGGTCATGAATCCGAGCATTTTGCATGCAGTGACTCCGAAGGCACACTTCTGAGGATTCAAACGCATCTTGTACTTTTTGATCCGCTCAAAGAATTTCCTTAGTGCAACGACGTGTCTCTTTGTGATTTTAGATTTCACAATTATATCGTCCACAGATACTTCCACCTCTTTGTGTATCATGTCATGTAGCAACACTGTTGCAACCCTTTAGTAGGTTGCTCCCGCATTTTTCAATCCGAATGTCATGACTCTATAACAATAGGTACCCCAAGGTGTTGTGAAGGTAGTCTTCTCTCAATTCGCTGGAGCCATCAGAATCTGGTTATATCCTGAGAAGCCATCCATGAAGGACAAGAGTGCGTTCTTAGTAGTGTTGTCTACTAAGACATCTATATGGGGGAGAGGGAAGTCATCCTTGGGACTAGCCTTGTTGAGGTCTCTGAAGTCGACACATATCCAGATCTTTCTATCCTTCTTTAGTACCGGCACAATATTAACAACCCATTTCGAATACTCTATAACTGTGAGAAATTCGGCATCTAACTGCATAGTAACTTCTTCCTTGATCTTGAGCGCCTAATCTGGCCTTATTCTCCTTAGCTTTTACTTAACAGGCTTGGCATTGGGATACAAGTGGATTTGGTGTTGTATAATGTCGGGGTCTATGCTAGGCATGTCTTCATAGGACCATGCAAAAACATCTTTAAATTCTTTTAATAAAAAGATTAGATGTTCACGTTCCTTTAAAGATAAGGTGGAACCAATCTGAGCCATTTGTGGGTTATTTTCATTATTAAGATTTATCGAAATCGTTTCTTCAGTTATAGGTTTGGCTGGCATTTCTTCTTCCTTTTCAATTAAGAATTTTAATTCTTCAAGGATTTCCTCCTCAAATTCGTAAAGTCTTTGGAATTAAGACAAAATATTTGAGACATTGCAAAGTAAAGTCTGATTTCATTTCATCAATCTCGAAAGAGATTACATCCTGAAACTCAAGATAAAAATGGCTCAAGATGCTAGCAAATGCATTCCTGGTAGACTCAATGTTAACTGACTTGGTAAAGACAGATTCAACATACTCCAACCCACTCGTTACATCATGCATAATAAAGGACTCAAAGGACTGACCCTTTTTCATTTTAGTTGCATCCATGATAAGAGAAGTGTGAACCGCAGGCATCAGCTTCCATCATCAGCACGTCCTTGTCTTTGTCATCATTGCCTATACGCACCTAGACCATTTCTTCATTGAAGAAAGATTCCAGATCTCCCTCTTCACAAAGATCTGCCCAATCTGTCTGCATCTTTCTTGTGAAACCCATCTGCCAAATCTCGACTTCTTCATCAATTTTGGATAGCTGGTGATTGAAAAAGATTTCCAATCCTGGTAATTTCTTGTTAGTCTTCTCCTCTATCCATGGTTCAGGGAACCCACAGTAAGAGAAATCATTTTCTTCTTTGATGAAATGGTCATCCAGCGTCGACCCTTAATTTTCTATGTTTACCTCTTCCAGTTCTGGCTTGTATCCCAATCTGTACCCAAGGCGATTGTGATTTACTGGGATTGGCTCCGAAATCCCTTGCAGATGCTTTCCTAATCCCATGCCTAGAAAGTAGGACATTTCCTTCATCATGGCTATAACTCTTGGGTTAACATAACTCCCCTCATCATTCATCAGAACTTGTATGGCCTTGGTTTCATCAAAATCAAATCCGTTAAACAAGAAATCATCTTCCCCGTGTTGGATCTCAAGAAACGGGGTAGCATTACTAAGTGGAGCTGACAAGCTAGTTTCACCCGATATAGTGATAGTTACTCCATCTTTGATCAATTTTATCTTTTGGTGTAGAGTGGATGGATCAGCTCTAATCAATGGGTCATGTAGCCATGGCCTTCCTAGTAGCAGGTTGAATGATGATGGAACGTCAAGGATATGAAATTTTACTTCACTTTCCAAGGCTCCCACTGCTACAATGAAAGTCACCAATCCCAAGACATCTCTTCGCATGTTATCATATGCTCGTACCCCCTGTGCACTCGGCTTGAAGTCTTACGTCTTCAAACCTAGGCAGTAAGCAGTTCGCAACGGGCACACGTTGAGGGCAGAACCATTGTCAACCAAAACAATTGGTACCCATTTTCCCAGACATTTGACGATTAAATGCAACGGCTTATTATGGGACAGCCCTTCTACTGGAAAATCCCTTTCACTGAAGGCAATAATACTAGACTGTTTCTTGGGTACGAGCATTCCAACTAGCTGGTCCGGAGTGACATCAATTGGTATGTCCACATTGTTCAAGGCTTTTAGGACGGCCTGTCGGTGTTTGTGAGATGCTATCAGCAATCCCTAAATGCTTACATTAGCTTGCATCTTTTTAAGCTGCTTTAGAACTACATCATCCTCTTCACCATTTTGTCTCTTTGTTCTTTTTGCCTGTTTCCTCGGTTCCTCTGTGCCTCCACTTGGTTGCCCCTTCTCTAGCTTTGCGGGCTTAAAGTGTCTTCCACTCCTTGTTAGGTGTTCTATCTACTCTTCGGGCTCCCATTGCCCTTAAAACTGGTCAACTACTTCTCGAATTTCAGTTACTGAGCCTCCTTCATTTCCCAAAAGTCTTCCTCGATCCCCATTATGTTTTGTTAAAACCATTCGAACTCTTCGCTGATTGTGGCCTATAGCTCACAAAGTTGTGGCAATAACACTTCATCCAACGGGTCTTCATAACCGTAGGGCGGGGGAAGGCTCCAAGGCTCCCACGAGCCTCCATGGTCATGTGATTCTTCGACTATCGGGTGCCATTTCGACACATCTTCTACTTCATCATATTTTATATCTATGAATTCATGCTCGACTTTTTCCAACTCCCACACGTCGTTCTCTTCCTAATAATCCCATTTGAGAGAACAAGAGATAGGTCCATCGGGTAGTGGTGTCCTCGATTTTGGTTCATGGAGAGGAACTATGTATGCAAAAGGATCAAATGTAAGACATGTGATTCCCAACAAATTTACTTGGGGAGCATTTCCTCTTTTTGCTCCTTCTTCTCCTCGGCTTCTGTACTGACTGGCAGATTTTCTTCCAATTTGTTCTCATTGTCAATGTCATTTTCCTTTAAAGATTCTCCTCTTTTTGATACTGCGTTTCCTGCTTTTCTTGTTTCAAAACTTGGGTTAGCCTCCCCATACCAAGCTGTCCCTTGATACTAGGCTCTATCATTGCTTGAGATGGTCGGGACATGCCACTTGATGTCAATTCTTGCCTCTTCTAAGTCATCCAATGCCTCGAGGTGGGCCAAATCTTTCCATAGGCGTTTAACCTCTTTATCTTCTTCATTACTAGTAGGAGAGGGGTTTCCTCTACATGAATAATGAAAATTGACAAGGTGAAAGAATCATCCATAATCAAATCCCGAATAAGGTCGTCTAGCCATAACACCTCCTGCCTGGATGGAAAATCTACAATCGGTTTTGGTTCTGCCACAAAAACTATGAACTTGGTGGGATCTAATCCTTTCAACTCTTTCTCGATGACGTTTACATTCTGCTGGTTGGCATGATTAGGAAGGGGGTTGGTAGTAATGTTTGGTTTCTATACAGCGGTGGGCAGAGGGATCACTTTGTTGTTAATCAAATCTTAAATTTCATGTCGAAGCTGTATGTAATTATTAGTCAGATATTCATACCCCTGGTGAAAGGCATAGTACTAGGTAGGATTGTATCAGGGTGGTAAAGGATTTGGAGGCTGAGTCGGCTCCAAAGGCTTTATGAGGCCCCTCTCAATCAAACGGCTCAGGATGGAAGTTAATGGCATAATGAGTTGGGTGAAAGTTCTCTTCTAATTTCGGGGTGGATTTTGGGCGGCCGATTGAACAGATGGGCATGCCTTACTTGGATTAGGGTTTAGCAAGTTCACTTCATAACTTTGGCTCACTACATTGGCGGCATTATTCTGATTACCGATATATAATTTTTGGACCATTTTTTACTCAATTCTCCTTTTTGAATATCCCCGGACTGTAGAGCATTCTCTATCTATACCCCCACATCAAAAATCTACTCAAATGTCATCAATGGTTGTGTGATCAGATACTTGCAAAATTGCGGTAGCAGGTTCTTCACCACCATTCTTACTTGTTCTTTCTCAGTGGACCGACTCGTCATCTTAGCTGCTTTAGCCCTCCATCAGGTTAGAAATTCCACAAAAGATTCTTTAGCTTCCTGTCAGGTGGTCTCGAGCTCTCGGGTGGTAACATTAAGCTGAATGTTGTAGTTATACTGATTGACAAATGCGGTGACAATGTCCTCCTATGTTCTCATCTTGGCAGCATCTAAAGACAGAAACCATTTTTGAGCGGCTCCTGATAAAGATCGTTGGAAAAGCTAGGCTTTCAACTGATCATTAATACCCAACGGCGATAAAGTCCCCACATACATTCTGAGAAGAATCCTCAGATCCCCGATCCCGTCAAATTTCTCCACATTAGGCATCTTGAATTTCTCGGGAAGTTTAGCATTAGGGAAAAAATAAAGTCTCTCGACATCCAACATATAGTCCTCGACACATCAGGCTTTCCTCAAAATCTTCTCCAGCTTAGCAACCTTATCAGACAAGATTGATTCTTTTGTGGCTAGAATTTCTAGGATCCCCGGTCAAACAAGCTGTGCAGCAGCTGCTTGTTGAGCTCCCTCGGGTCCTACATTATCATCCTAAATATCAATTCTTACTCCATCCTTTTGATCATTTGGACCATTCACATTGGGCTCTACAACCCAAGTTGGTAAGGCATGAATCTGAGCCTGACACTGTGTCTAAAGCCTAGCCTGATTCGTCATAGCAGTACTAACCCCTTCAACTGTCCATTGCAATTCCAGAATTATCCTCATCATATTAGCCATGGTCAGTTCTGGGTCTGCCATTGACAATCTCAACTGGCTAGTATGTTTGAGCCTTTCACTCTGAGATCGGACCCAAGTGCATATAAGTTCTTCTCTATTTGAAGCGATGATCCCGGGCCTCTGAACTAAAAGGGCTTACACAGACCGAAAAACTGATTAGTCAGGCCTAGACTCAAAATGACTCACTCCCGAAAATGGACTTGTACAAACTGGAAAACTCCAAAGTAAACTCAAAATAGCTCTCCCTCGATGATGGATCAAGAAAACGAAGGCTAACCCTAATCGGGGTGCTACTATACAAACAAAAGCAATCCAGAATAAAAGAAGAACCACATAATCCTTAAAGATGTATTGATCCTAAAAGAAGGGTTCTAAGAAGCTATATGCTCATGAAAAAGGCTGGTAGGTCTTCACTCAGTGTACCTCCTAAATAAAGTTAAGAATATACCTTTCAATGCTAGGAATGGTACAAGGCATGGTCAAATGGTATGCAATAACACTTTTTTCCACATCTATGGAAGCATGTGGCAAGAAAGCTTGCTGGCTTTCCCGATATAGCCCTGAGACAGTGAACTGACCGAAGTATCGAGTAGGCAGAGCGGGGGTTTAAGAACAAAGCACACAAATATGCAAATACATATGCGAATACTGATGAAAAAGTTTATAATAAGAACCATTGGCATTTCAAGTTAAGCCCCCTTATGATTTTTTTTAAAAAAAAAACCCGATCCCCAACAGAGTCGCCAAAAAAACTGCGGGCATTTTTTGGGAGGGAGAATGCTCCGGATATCCATTGTTTTTAGAAAATTGTTTATTTTCTATTTAAAATGGAAAATCCAAGATATCTGAACTCATTTTTAAAACAAAATGGAGTCGCCACTTGATTTTTGAGAAAACCCAAGAAAAGTAAAAGAAAGTTGCAGGTCTTTTAAAAGCGTAACCAGAGAAGAAGAGGGTTCAGGGGCTAAAGAATGAGAAGGGAATGTGTTAGGCACCCTTGTCGCCCAACCGCAAGGTTGGTCTCTACTTTATCAATGTTAGTTCTTATTATAAATTTTTTTAAAGGTAACATATACAAAACGGGAGGTTGAACAGAGTTCAAACAAAAGCAAACAATGAATCAAAAACCTGACTACAATCTTAGGGTTATGCGATTTGGTTATTATTTCTAGATAAACCACGTGTATAGTTTGAGCAAAGCAAAGTGAAAAACATGCGAGTGAGCAGTAAAATAAACAAATAAAGACCTAAGAGACATGCAACAAAGTTTCAATTTCTAACATGCTATAAATAGACTATGCAAAATAAACAAAAAAAAAAACTTAAACACCATATTTAAGCTACTGGACATACATAAAAACTCACAGCCATAGCAACGATTATTACAGCCGTGACAAATATAGTCACAAAACAGGCGGCCATGGTTTAAATAGGGTTACCGCGAGGAACAAAATAAAATATCTCATGGCCATAACAAATAAATATCGCGGCTATGGTTTTAGGAGGTACAGAAAGGGGATATGCATTGCACAAGGCTTGAAACGGGCTTAATTGGATAGGATATGCAGGACATAGGCCATAACCTATTGGTTTTAGGCTAGATCCACCTTGAATGGCCTGGGATCCTAAGGTTACCTTGTGTCAATATCCACCTCGAATGGCCTCTCGATAGTGAGATTACGGTACCTCCGATCCAATATACGTGCTCCAAGAACTCCTCCTAGGTAAGCAAGAACACGAACGAGGCTCGGGAAGTATGAGATGGATTTTGGCAGAATTTTGTTCTCCTTGTTGATTCTCTCTCATTTCTGTGCAAAACGTCACCTATTTATAGGCAAGGTGGGAGACCAGATACTCTCTGAAATGCTGCCACCTGTCCAAAAGGGGTAACAGTGACGACCGCTACCTTTTTGCTTTTGTACAGTACAAACCGCTACCTTTATGGTGGTAAAAAGGACAACTGTGACTTTCAAAAGTCACGGCATGGATAAAAAAGCAACGGCCGTGACAAAGAAAGTCATGGCTTGATTTAGGGTTTTCAAAAAGGTCACGGTCTAGAGAGTAAGGACACAGCCTATTCTAGGATTTTCAAAAAGGTGACAGCCGTGTGGATGGGAATATCACGACCTGAAGAATTATTTAGGGTTTTTGGGTTTGAAGCCATATTCGTGTCTTTGCTTGCTTAGGGGTATCCTGAGCATGATTCTCATACTTCCGTCATTGAGGCACATTCGATATGGGTGCTTAAGATTCGGCTTGGTCAGATTGGGGTGTCTATAGTATAGATTAAGTAACTTCATGGGAAGATTAGCTTGCATGCTCGCCGGTACAAACGCCCAATCAGCCACTGAGTTATAACGGGTTGTATGTGAATATAAGGATGTATTCCCAAAGGAATTACCTAGACTTCCACCGCATCGAGAGATCGAGTTTTCAAATGAACTCTGACCAGGAATCGCACCGATTTTGATTGTAGCACATAGAAAGGTTTCTGCAAATCAAAAAGGGAACGATTGATGGAATGTTCGCACTTCATGAGGAAGAAAAGAGGATTCATTGATGACCAGAGGTGCGCTCGTATTCGTTAACTCTAGGGTATACGTTAAGTTTAGACTTATTACATCGTTATGAGAAGGGGGTATGCTTATAGGATAAGGCTTTTAAGCTAGCATTAGTCAATAACCCCCGTGCCATAGGAATGCGACGTGAAATTTGAAAGTTATTGTTGCAGTCAGTTTAAGGTTCTAGCAAGGCAAAACAACCATTACCCAAGGTTGCCAAAAGTATAAACCCGACCCTATCCACACCCTCAACCAAGAACGACTCGAGTGAACAACAACGCAACTTCAAGGAGATCTCAATAAAGATCTAAAGGAAGGTACTCCATAAGAAAAGCGATTCTGTTAGTACAAGCCATATAGTAGCGCCACGGAAGTAAGAAAGACAACTTGAAGAAAAAAAAACGTAACGCCAGTACATCATCTCCAACCTTTCACACGATGAAGTACGAAACAAAATTTTGAGGACGAAATTTATTTTAAGGGTGGTAGATTGTAACGACTCGGTTCAAACCCTAGTATTAGTAACGGTTAGCCTACGAGATCATAGATCGCTAAAAATGTTAGAAACCCTAATTCGATCTAGAAATCCTAAGAAGACCTAACACTCAAGAGGCAAAGCCCTAACACCCAGAGAAATCTCCCAACATCCTAAATTAAGTAATTAACATGAAATATTAAATTAAAAAAAATCTCATAAAAGGGTAAAATGACTATTTTGCCCTTGGTATACCAAAAAGTTTTAAAAATTTAAATTTTGACACATGGACACTCAAAATTAAAGCTTTAAATATAAATAAGTAGTAAAAGACAAAATAATAACAAAAATACTTCTTAGTGGCCAGCTCTACCTAGGAGTGTGTGCCAAAAAATTACTTTTTGTATTTTAAGCTTAAAAAAGAAAAAAAGATGTACAAATCAAACATTGTTATGATCTAAGATTATTTAAACAAGTAAAATACATAATAATATAATAATATAGGCTAACAAAAGTAAACAAATCATTATTGAAGTTCTTATACACTAAAATAAGTCAAAAATCCACATCTTATCAAACTAGCTTAATTTGGCTTAAAAGCCTACACTTATTTAATCAATTGCTAAAATAATAAGTTTTAGTAGGTAGGAATACCAAAAAGATACACCAAATTAATTTTTAAGGCACTTGTTTGCACAATTTGGCACCAACACCTAGTTTAAACCCCAAATTAATGCAAAATCTAAAACTTTTCTTCCCCAAACTGACCTAGCCAAAATCCTTGCTGCCCTAAATCTAAAAATGTCAATCACATTTGCCTTCTCCATGCCATGCAACCAATGGATCAAAAAGGATTCAAATTAAAGCTTCCAAACACATTATTGCACCCACTACTCCTTCCCTCTATAAATTAAACACCCGAACCCCATCTTAGTCTCTTCATTTTTGGCCAAGAAGGGTGGGAGACCAAACTTTCATTGTTCTTGAGTGTTCTTGAGAGTTCATGCAAGTTTGGGAGAAGAAGAAAGAAGAAGGAGGACCTAGGAGGAGTGCTTTAAAGCTAAGTCCCATCATCTTTCAACCATTAGAGCTTCAAAACAAGTAAGTAAAACATCTAAACCCTCTGTCTAAGATCACACAAAACATCCCTCAACTCATTTCTTAACACACACCAATGATCAAGAGTCAAAAATGAATCAAAAAGGCGTTATAGTGGTGAAATATGGGTTATTCATGTTTGGTATGTTAGTGTGAGTGGTTGCATGTTGTTATTTTTTAGTTTCATGGTTTATATAAGTTCTGGATTAATGATATTTGATTCTAAAATACATGCATGTAAAGAATAAGGACCATATATTGGCATACCATGAGCTAGGAGGCTAGAACACATGTAGGCCTGATTTTTTAGCATTTTTAACTCTTTGACCCGAATTTTGAAATATCATAACAAAATATAAAAAAATGATCTAAGTGTGTTCTTTATATCCAGACCTAGGTTTTGATGTTATTTTTCATACAAAATTAGTTTGAACTAATTTGAATAGGTAGAACTCGAGATATAATATTTTTTCCAAAATGTGTTAGTTTCATACCAGTCATTATTGCAGACCTAAAATCCCTAGTTTAAAATAAGATCTGAGCTTAGATCAAAACATGAATGTTGTAGATAACATATATATCTAGCTATCCACCAAAATGGAGCCCCAAATATTGAGTTTTGATAGGTCAAATCACCTCTGAAATCACTGTTATGATTCAATGAGTAACAGAACCTTCTATTACATGTTTTTGGCAACCAAAAACCCATGTTTTTAGTAACCTACTCCGAAGGTGGTTTTCATGCAATGTGTAGGTAACACCATTATCTAGCTGTTGTCCCAAAATTAGACCCAACAACCCTCGGATGATCCCCCAAACTAGTTTTAAACCCTCTATTGAAAATAGCTTATGCTATGTGTTTTATGACTAACTGAAACTATTTTACAAAATGGCTTATTTCTCTAACTTGTTACAAACAACTATCCTGAGCACTATTCATGAGACTTGTAGGGGACATATTAAACTAGATCATATCCAAAAATCAGACCTATAGAACCGGATTGGATACCCCAAAATCTAGACCAACTGAGGCCTTTTTTCTGTATGTTTCTCTGTATAGTGCTAAACCGTTTTCGCTTATAAGAATTAATTCACCTAGTTTCTTTAGGATTTTTCTTTAGTGTTCAACATAAAGGTTATAGAGAATATTTCTATCTAAATTGTGACCAAAAACCATAATCTAACTCCAAGTTTAAGTACCTCAACAAGTTACTGTAGTTTACAAATAAGTAGTTGAAAGTTAATTAGTTAAGTGCAAAGTGTTTGGTGAAGCATGCACTTGTTGTTTGAAATGATTTACATGATTTGTTTAATTTAAAATATGTGAATAACAGTTTAATCCAATTATATGATGAAAAGTGACCATTCCATGAGATTAAAACCATGCTTTTGAATGTTGTACCACATGCTTTAAGTTGTTGTACCTTATACTTTAAGTACTTGTACCACATGCTTTAAATACTTATACCTCATGCTGTGTTGAGTTATACACCTTGCCATACTTAGTTGCATATCATGCCGCTATTAGTTATACTTCAGGATATAAGTTGTTATACTATGAGCGTCGTAATTGTGGCATTGAAGACATTTTGAGTGGGGGAAGGCGGACCTTTTTATCTTGGTCAGTGAATACTGATTGATGGGGGTGTTAACGATGGGCCATGTACGTTCTAAGCCATGTTACATCTTGAGCCATGTCACGTCTTGAGATGAATCACCGCTATATACCATTGTGATCAGGAATGCTGACATACGGGAACCTAACGTATAGGAACGTAATGGTGCCATTCAGATTATTGTGTTGGGTATGTTAACTTTGGGTCATGTACATCCTAAGCCATATTACGTCCTGAGCCATGCCATGTCTTGAGCCGCATGTCTTGAGCCGAACGTTCGCTATACGTTGTCGTGATCGGGAACGTTGGTGTATGGGAGCCTAATGTACAGAAACGTAATGGTGTCACTCGAAATTCGATTGATTGATTTATAATTGGGTTGGGAAAATGCATTTATATTGCACTCTTCATTACACTTATAATTAGTTATTTAATACTTACCTGCCTACTATATTTACAAATTTGTCTGTCTCCTTGATTTATAAATGCTTTAAGTGTTGTATGAAATACGTTGTGATGCGTTTGTGCCGTGAGGTTGGTTAGAGAGTTTGGAGAGTTTTCTTCTGAGCTTTGACTCATGGCTTTGTGCCACAAGTGAAGGGGAAGGAGATCTCTACAAACAAGGATAAGTTGGCTAGGGTGAGTTCACGAAGCAAGCAGACTCGAGCAAAGCTTAGATGAAGAGCTCCACGCTTTTTGTTTCTTTCTTGATAGTTTTTTAACCATTCTTTTTAATTTTTGTAATCTCCATTGCCAAACTGTAATGCTTATGTGTTTTGCGAGCTTTTTGAGACTCAAATGATGTAATATTATAATGATTATCTATGAATGAAACGTTAGCGTAACCCTAATTGTATA
>JAOTRH010480962.1:0-25433 GCA_034768845.1 Heliamphora exappendiculata | reverse complement strand
CTAATGAAAGTTGGGGATGACAAATGGACTCTATATTTTGATGGCACATCCAATCAATATGGCTATGGAATAGGAGTTCTTCTTGTCACCCCCGATGATTCGCATGTTCTGTTGTCCCTAAAACTCAATTTTGAAGTCACCAACAATCAGGCTGAGTGTGAAGCATATTTAGCGGGATTGGAGGTAGCCTTAGAACTAGGGGCAAGGAAACTATAAGCCAATGGAGACTCAGCATTTATAGTTTCGCAAGCAAGAGGAGAATGGAAGGTCAGAGATGTAACCTTAATTCTCTGCCATCAAGAACTGGAGAGGCTGATGCAGTGCTTTGAATCGGTAATCTTCACCCATGTGCCAAGATTGCAGAACAAGTTCGCTGATGCACCGGCCTGCCTAGCATCCATGATTGACATACCACTCGAAGTTCGGATGAGATCTTTGATAATTGAGCAGAAAAGGAAGCTGGCATATGAGATGACAGCCGCTATCGGAGAAAACACTGACGGACTTCCATGGTACTTTGACATTCAGAACTTCATTGAAAAAGGAGAATATCTAAAGTTTACCAGTAAAAAGGACAAACGGGCGATGCGACGACTATCTGCACATTTTTTCATTTGTAGTGGTAGACTGTACGAACGAGGACATTCTGGGGTCAACAAGCCGTGTGTAAACAATGAAGAAGGCCAAGAACTGAGGAAAGAGATACATGCGGGAGTCTGTGGGCCACACATGAGCGAAAACATGCTAGCCAAGAAAATACTACGACAGGAATATTTTTGGATGACAATGGAGACGGATTGTATATAGTTTGTGCGGAGGTGTCATAAGTGTCAGATTTACGCAAACCTTATGCATGTTTCCCCGTATCAACTGTATAATCTAATGTCACCATGGTCGTTCTCAGTATGGGGCATCGACGTGATTGACAGAATAACACCAAAGGCGTCTAATGGACACGAGTTTATCTTAGTGGCCATCGACTATTTTACCAAGTGGGTGGAAGCTGCTTCCTACTCGATATTGAAGACCTCCCATGTTGCCAAGTTCATCAAGAAAAATATCATTTGTCGGTATGGAGTTCCCCATGTTGTCATCTCGGATAATAGCTCACACTTCCAAGAAGAAGTCCTGGATCTTTTCAAGGAATATCGGATAGTGGTTCATAAGTCCTCGCCATATCGGCCTCAAACCAACAGAGCAGTCGAGGCAGCAAATAAGAACATCAAGAAAATTTTGCAAAAGACAATCAACTCGCACAAAGATTGGCTAGAGCATCTATCATTTGCACTATGGGGATACCGAACGTCGATCAGAACTTCAACCAGAACTATGCCATACTCTTTAGTGTATGGGATGGAAGTTGTTCTTCCCATTGAGGTGAAAATCCCCTCGCTAAGGGCAGTGGCCGAGGCCAGTATCTTAGAACCAGAATGGCAGAGGAACCGGATGGAGGAGTTGCTCCTTTTTTATGAAAGAAGACTGCAAGCTCTATTTCATGTACAAGGTTACAAAAGGAGGATAGCCCGAGCGTTCAACAAAAAGGTCAAGACTCGAGATCTTAGAGAAGGCGATTTGGTTCATAAAGAAATCATAGCTCCTATCTTCGACCCGAGGGGCAAATTTAAACCAAACTGGTCCGGACCGTTTCTCATCAAAACCATCATGACCGGTGGTGCAGTCATTATCATGGATTTGGATGGCAATGTATTCTTCACTCCCGTTAACCTCGATCAACTCAAAAAATACTATCCCTGAGGTAAAAATAAAATAAAAATAAAAACTCGCTGAGTCGAAAATCAAAAGGGCAACTCAGACAAAAATTAGAGCAGCCCGTAAGGTCGAAAACTCAAAATGGCGACCTTAGTAAAAGTTAGGACATTACAAAAGGAGAGTGTCAACACCCGAGTGAAAATTGAACCCGAATTACGTTAAGGCCTGATTCCATCTTTCTGAGATACATAGACAGCTTATTTTAAGAAGTCCGGCCACTTTCTTTGTTTTTAACCATCTTTGAAATCTGAGTAAGACCAATGCAAATTAATTTTTGAATTTTGATAATAAAGACATTCAAGCTTTGGATAAATCTAAGCCATCTTAAACACAAAGTGGGAGTTGTTCATTACTTCAGATAAGACTACAAAGTTCTTAAATAAAGGGAGGGTACACAAGTCCCAAACTCTACAAATATAAAAAAAATGTGAAAATTTTCAAAATAAAGCGGAGATCCTCAAACTCTTCTCCTTTTCGCTGTCTGTTTCCCCTCTTCTCTATCTTTCTTTTTCCTATCTTGTGTCAACCATGTCTTGTATTCAGCAGAAATATCAGGGCACTGCAACTCGTGCATCTCCATTAATGAGCGAGATGGCCAGGCATCCCGATACTGTGCTAAAAAAGGAGCCCGTAGTGTAGAGGAAGACAAATGACCTCGAATACTGGGGAATATAATCTGACTTCGCCTGACCTACCGCATGATCCTATGAGGGTAGTAGAAAGTAGAATGACACAGACCAACAGGCAGCACACCAGGATGATCCATAGTGGTCAGAGTTATAGCAGGAATCCGCCACCAAGGGCACTGCCAGGTAATGTCTGAACCGGTCAGAGAGAAAAGATATTATTACCAAGATGCCTTAGTGTCACATATCTGATAACACGGACGGTAAAGGAAAGCAGCAGCATTGTGTCTATTAGTGGGAGGCTTCTGTATAAGGCTCACTTTCTCCATTAGCTAGATCTATAGCAAGAGTTATAATAGTAAAAGAAAGGCTTTGTAGTGTAAATAAAGAACTTGATACAAAGGAAGATGTTAAGATCATCTTGGGAAGTAAATGGATGCCAGCAAGGGTGGTGATTTCGCCACGATGAACAGCGTCCAAGCCCAGCAGTGTCTCAGCCAAAACCAGAGGCGCGAAGTCTTTCCCCATCCACATTTGGCTAGCAATGTCAACCAGTACACAACTAACCCGCTCATCAGAAGGGACAAGAAGATACTGGGCAAAGAGGCAGAGGCAAAGTTCATAATGGCGCCGTAGCTGAAAGTCTAGATCGCTGAGGTCACCAGTAGGATGGAACCTCTCAATAAGCCACTGAATGTCAAGACAGTCGCTCGAGGTCAGAAGAGAAGCCTCCATCCTAGAAAGACCACAAAATTGCATCACTTGCTTTCGAACTGAAAGAAATGGGGTAGGAACAACAACAAAACTCCGTGGAGTCAAGTCCAAGATGGCAGCAAACTCCTCTACAGTGGGGCCGAATTCTTCAAAACCAAACCGAAAAACATAGGACTGCGGATCCCACACTTGTGCAGCAGCCATCAGTTAAGGTCTGTTAATCCTCACAACCCTCAGTGAGAAAATGGTGTTCAAGCCAAATGGGGAGAAGTTCAGACGTTCAATGTGGGAAAGTGTTTCAATCCATAGAGAAGGAGGAGAAGCCATCTGAGACGGAGTAACAGTAAATGGGGCATCCAGGACTGTATTTATAGGGCTAGTAAGAGCGGGAAACCAGAATTTTGGCAAAAGGCACGATTGATGTGGCGACCGCCATCTTGGAACTGGCGATCGCCAACTCTAAAAAGCATAGTACAGTGATATCATTCCTTTGACTAAGCGACCGCAGTGATGATGTGGGCGACCGCCAAGTAGACATTTTGGGAAAGTGGCGACCGCCATGTTAAAGTATGGCGACCGCCAAGTTTGAACATGACAAGTATGGGACAATTTACAGTATGTGTGATCTGTGGGTTGTAACAACTAAACTATGCATCCAAGGCAAGTTCGAGCAGTAAATAAGAGAGAATCATGCATCAGACAGATAAACAGGTAATAAAATGGCACGAAGGCCCAAAAGTGCAGTATAGTGTATCAGAATGAAAACTGGGGCACCATGCCTAATAAAAAAAAGTAAACTGGGGCACACAGCCCCATGAATCAAGTAAGTGTATGTCAAAAATGTCAAATTGGGGAACGCAGGCCCATAAAAAGTAAATATAAAAACTAGGGGGAGGAGAACTCTCACTCAAGCATGTCTCGGGCGAACTCGCTGGGAAGGGCTAGCCTCCTCCGAGCTGTCATCCTCGAAGAGTCTGTCAAAGTCGTCACCATCGTCACTGCTGAAGGAAGAAACGACCCTAGATCAACTTCGAGCAGAAAAAACCGACCCTCTGGAAC
Organism: Heliamphora exappendiculata; assembly: GCA_034768845.1. Lineage (NCBI taxonomy): Eukaryota > Viridiplantae > Streptophyta > Magnoliopsida > Ericales > Sarraceniaceae > Heliamphora > Heliamphora exappendiculata. The sequence goes on along the minus strand of JAOTRH010480962.1, from coordinate 21,264 downwards.
GAGCTCAAGAGTAAGCACGAGACCCGTGACCACGTGCTGGAACTGGGGAAGGGGCAGGAGCAAGAGGTGGAATAGTAGCAGCTACAAGTGGCTGTCAAAAGAGAAAAATAATAAGAAAACACTATACAGGAGAACAAAGATATAAAAAAGGACAAACACTTACTGGTCGATGAGCAAAAAGAACCCCAGCTGCATGCAAAGTAGCATCCTGCAGGCGAACAAGGGTCCGCAGACCACTCATCATCAGCATGAGATGATCCAGCTAAGCCTGATCCGTCTATTGAAAAATAATGCAGAACTGAGTAATGTACGAATGAAGAAGGGCAAAGAAGAACTAGTGAGAAAAAGGTCAAACCTGAGTATGCTCTGGCTGGAACTCTAGAGCAAAAGGAACCAGGATAGGAATGTCGAAAGCATACCCGTCTACAAAAGAGGATACAGTCCAGGGTATCTCGACTCTCCCAACCCTAGCTCCACCAGCAGAACCAGCATCATCAGCAGCAGCATTGGCAGCTCCAGCAGCGACAGCAGCAGCACCAATACCAGCAGCCTCTGGTTCCTGTCCTCGCATCCTACCCCCTAGGACAACTGGGCCGGGTCCTAGTGGTCCCATTAGATGAGCCCGGGCCCAGGCCATGTAGTCTCCCTCCGCTACAAGCAGCTCCATAGCGGGGGTCCCCACTGTCTCCAACAGCAGGTCGACGGGGCCCAGATCCTCGGTCCGGCGCATACAGGCCGGAGGAACCACTAGAATCCAGAAGACATCCAGGCCGAGCGACTGGCGAACCACTCGCTCTCCCAGATAGTACTCCCGCCCAAATAGGCCCTCCAGCAGAATATGTCTCGCAGCGATATCAGACTGCGCATCAGATCTGCGTCAGCCCGATCCTCTACCCCCTCCAGATATCCCAGTGGACCTGAAAAGTACAATACAATGCAAGAAATGGTAAGACATATAGTATGATGAATAGTGTGCAGTAAACAGTGACCAGGGCAGGACAGTACAGTACAGTACAGAGAACGGAATGGAATTTGAACAAATATGTTAGCAGAATAACCAGTATCAAACACCTCTTTGGAAAGAACTCTGATGATAGATAGCAAACATCTCAGATACCCAAAATAGCAAACCATAAGTACTGAAACTGAAGCAATGCCCCTGTCGGGCTCACACAGGCAGCATAACAATTGAACACCTAAGAACTAAGGAAAGCTAATGAGAGGATCGACCAAATTCTAGTAGAGAAACGGGCAGCACTCTGGTAAGGCAACAGAATTAAACCAAAAGGCAGGTTTGGTCTAGGATTCTAAGAAAAAATAGGCAGCACTCTGATAAGACAAGCTCACAAGAGTCTAACAAGGGTTCGAAGAAAGTGAGCCTAAACCAAAATGGGGGTATAAAGCTAACAACCCAGGAAGAACCCAAAAGAGAGAAAAACTATCCTAATGGCTTCGAACCAAAATACGGGCATGACCTCGAGAAGGAAACTAGCAGTATAAAAGCCAAACGAGGCAAAGAACAAAACCTGGGTAAGAATCCGAAGGAAAGACTAACCTAAACAACAAAAGATAACAAAAAACTCGGGTCAAACCCAAAAAAGAAACTAACCTAAACCGAATAAACAATCCTAACAAACACAAACAAAATACATAATCCTACTGAGTTAGCAGCACCTAATGGAGGGTTCTAAACTACTATATGCAAAATGAATCGGTCATTAACATGGTATCTTCTGAATAGAGCCGGGTATATACCTCTGATACCTGGCGTGGTGCAGAACATGGTTAAACAGTACGCTCAAACTCTTTTACTGCATCTATGAAAGCGTACAGTCAATAAGGCTTGTTCACCTTCTCGACAATTCTCGAAACGAATAAACGTTCAGGGCATTAGGTCTACCGAGAATGGGGTTAAGAATAATGCACATGCATGTGAGAATGCAAATGAGAAATTCATATTAAGAACCAATGATGTTTTCAAGTCTAACCCTCTTAATTGAATTTATAAAAAAGTCCCCAGCAGAGTCGCTAGAAAATACTGTGGCGTCAGAATTTTAAAATTATTTGTAGTTCAAAAATATGGAAATTCAAATGATGTTTGGAATGTATTGTAATACCTTGAAAGTCAAATTTTAAAAATTCTTTTTTGCTAAAAATAGAGTCAACTTGATTTTTAAGAAAAACTAAGAAAAATAATATGGCTACTAATCTTTAAAACGGTTAATTAGAGAAAAATGGTTCGGGGCTAAGATACGAATTATGGAAGGTGTTAGGCACCCCGTTCGCCTAACCGTAAGGTTGGTCTCTACTAATTATCATTGGTTCTTAATAAAATTTCTCAAATGTATACAAATATAAAAAAATTAGGAGTAAAGAAAGAATATCCAAAATCAAATATAGAAAATACATAACAAAAGTATATAGATTGCGAAAACAAAACAAATAAGAAAAGAAAATTCTAAGTTCTATGGAATGCAATTTCTAACTAAAAATATATAGAGTACACTCACATACAAAGATTTAAAAAGAATAAAAATATACTAAGAATCATTAAGTTCAAACTATACTAAAAATAAACATGAATTTTGCTAATAACACCTAAGTTATTCTAAACATGATTTTAAATGAAACAAATAAGACATATTTTAAAACTATCATGCCTATTATCAAATAATCTAAAAAAATTTACACTAACATGATTTTAAACAAAAATAATCGAAGTATGCTAAATGGTTAATATCAAATTAGTTACTAACTTAAAAAACATAAAACAACGAAATGAAATAAAAGAGATATCATTGAAATGGAAATTAAATTGAAGACTAAAGGATTTTGTGAATTTTAGTGTTAAACAAAATAAAAGAAAAGGAAAATAAAAGGAATACTACTAAAGAAACAATAATATTATAGATTTGGTGAGTTTCGAGGTTTAAAAAAATAAAAAATTTATTACAAAAGAAAAATTAAGCTAACATTAAAAGAAAAAAAAAAGAAAACAAAATACTAGCATTAAATGAAAGATTAAACTAACATTAAAAGAAAAATAAATAAAAAAAATACTAGCATTAAATTAAAAATAAAATAAAATAAAATATGAATGTAATATTGACAATTACAACCATATATATATAAGTGCTTAAATTTTAACAATAACGAAATCATTAGTCGTGTTGTTAAATTATGTTAGTACTATTTAATGTATTAACAAATTTAATATAAGTAAGCAAATAAATCAAACAAGCTAAGAGTGACTACTTAACCAAATTAAACACATTAAAAATTATTAAAACAACTATATAAGCAATATAAAGGATGAAATAATTAAATTAACTTGGTCACTCCAAAGAGGTAAGAAATGGAACTTGAAGGACCGGGGATCCAAATAAAGTAATTGGATCGCTAAAGAATCCTGGAGTCGAGGAATGGCGATGGGTAATTTGATCCTCGAGCGATGATTCAAGTTAGGGTTTCAGAATCTCGGTATCAGGGGTTCGGCTCTCGGTACTTTGGCAAGGTTTCGATGTCAGGGCTCAGACTCGCTCGGTGACGCGGCAGAGATTCTTTCTCTAAAATTTTATTTTGAAAACGTGCCAGGGGGTACGATATTTATAAAATTCTTCAACCAATGAGATGCTAACATATTCTGGGACATGTCAGGCCATTTGGAGTTGGCGGTCGCCGGGTATGGACATGGCGGTCGCCACAACAAAAGAAGCTTCCAAGAGGTTCTATTGGCAGTCGCCACAATGGAGTTGGCGGTCACCACAAAAAAGGTGAAGCTTCCAAGAAGTTCTACTGGTGGTCGCCACAATGGAGTTGGCCGTCGCCATAAAAAGTGGAAGCTTTCAAGGGGTTCTATTGGCGGTCGCCACAATGGATATGGCGGTTCAAAATGATTTTATTGGTTTGAAGGTTTTGATCATTAGGTTCAAATACCGAGCTTGGATCATTTTTCGAGGAACATACTGAATCATCTTTCCAAGCGTTTTCATCATCGGATTCACCTAAGATTATGTGCGGTCAAATTGGGGTGTCTACAGGCCAGCCTTCCTGTCAATGCCAGCCTTTCAAACAAGTATTTTAACTCGTCCATCCGAAAAATTATATTATCTGTGAAAGACAACATGTAAAGCCTTAATTTTTGGGAGGTCAAAAACAAAGCCCAACATGTCTTTTCCAGTGGCGTATATCGTATATCGAACCCCGTCATCTTTTTGCTCAAATAGTAAACTGCCTTTTCAATTTCGATTTCTTCTTCTTGTGCCAGCATACATCCCATAGCCGAGTCTATCACTGATAAATAGAGAATCAGTGACCTATTAGGTTCTGGAGGAGCCAAAACATGTGAGTTTTGTAAGTACTGATGCACAGTTTGAAAGGCATATTGGCATTTCTGATCCCATTCAAACTTGACCCCTTTCTTTAGCAGGCAGAACAATGGCTCATATGTGGTTGTCAGCTTGACTATGAACCAGCTGATGAATTGTATCTTGCCCGGAAAGCCTTTGACTTCTCGTTCGGTCTTTGGAGAAGGCATTTCCATGATTGCCTTGATCTTAGAATGATCAACTTCAATGCTTCGTTGAGTAATCGTGAATCCAAGCATCTTTTCAGCGGTGACTCCGAAGGCACACTTCTATGGGTTAAGACGCATCTTGTATTTTCTGATTCTTTCAAAGAACTTTCGCAACGCGATGATGTGGCCATCCCGATCCTTGAACTTCACTATCAGATCATCCACATACACCTCAACCTCCTTATGTATCATGCCATGTAGTAAGGTAGTGGCAGCCATTTGATACGTTGCTCTTGCATTCTTCAAACCAAATGGCATCACACGATAACAATAAGTGTCCCAAGGTGTAGTGAATGTCATCTTTTCTCTGTCTTCAGGGTTCATTAAGATCTTATTGTACCCAGAAAAATCGTCCATGAATGACAATAAGGCATGCCATGCTGTATTGTCTGCTAAAATGTCAATATGCAGCAATGGGAAATCATCCTTCGAGCTGGCCTTGTTGAGATCCCGAAAATTCACACAAACCCAAATGCGTCCATCTTTCTTCAGAACTGGAACAATATTGGCCACCAATTTCAGAAACTCGGTAACTATAAGGAATCCAGTTTTGATCTGATTGGTGACCTCTTCTTTGATCTTCAGAGCCCATCCTGGCCGTTTCCGTCTCAACTTCTATTTGACCGGTTTGGCATCAGAATACAAAGGGATATGATATTGGATAATGTCAGAATCATTACCGGGCATATGCTCATAAGACCATGCAAAAACGTCTTTAAGTTCTTTTAATAAAATTATTAATTGTTCACGTTCAACTAAAGATAACCAAGACCCAATTTGTACAATTTGTGGATTAGTTCCATTACCCAGATTAATTGACAAAATTTCTTCAATTATAGGTTGAGCGTGCATTTATTCTTCTCTTTTTATTGAAAGTTTTATTTCTTCTGAGACATCTACATCGAATTTAAAATTATCAGAACGCATATAAAATAAATCAAGCAAAACATAGTAACCAGAAATCTTATTCATTTCATTAAAGAGATTACAAGCTCGAAAGTAACAGCAAAGGAAGATGCACAGACAGATGTGCTCTCAAACACAAACTCATATGACTCAGACTCGAGACATGCATTATGCAAATTACAAGACTATAAGAACCAATTTTTAACATTCTTTGCAGCCGCATCCACGATAAGCCTGGTGTAATCAGTTAGTGTGCTGTAGCCTAACATCAAATAGTCCTGATCAGTTATGCATATCTGAGCCATCTTATCGCTGAATAAAACTCCCATGCCAATGCCGTCTAATTTATCCGCCCAATTCTCTTCTTGAATCTCATCTTCTTTCTCTATTACATCTTCTTCCTCTGTATCCGACAACTTGTGGTTGAAGAAAATTTTCAACCCTGGCAATCGTTGATTAGTTTTCTCATCGAACTATGGCTTTGAAAAACCACAGTACGAAAAATCTTCACTTTTCTTGACGAAGTAACCGTTCAACGTTCCTGAATACTTGACCTTCTTTCCTTTCTGCCTTATCTTTAATCCCTCCAAATCTTCGTCCGTTGGATTGTACCCGAGACTAAAACGTTGCAAGGTTGGCAACACTTGAATGGGCTCTGGAATTCCTTGTTGCTTGCGACCCGACCCCATTCCCGAAAAATAAGACATACGTCTCATCATTGTAACCACACAGGGATTGATATAGCTCTCTTCCTCCTTTAATAACATTTGAACAGCCTAAGTCTCATCGAACTGGAACCCATTCAGTGATACATCCCCTTCTTTATGTTGGACTTCTAAGAGAGACGAGCCATCTTCTCTTGGGGGTTGAATACTATCTTCGACATTGATTGTTAGTACTGCCTCATTCTTAATTAATTTCAGCTTCTAGTGAAAAGTAGAGGGAACAGCTTGCACCTCGAGATTATTGAGCCAAGGTTGCCCCTACAACATATTGAAAGATGCCGGGACATCCAGCACTTGGAACTCCACCGAGGTTTCCAAAGGCCCGCTGACACAGCGAATGATAACAATCCAAGTACATCCCTCCTTATATTATCATAAGCCCGAACTCCTTGATTACTGGGCGTAAAATGATCCAGCTTCATTCCTAGGCATACTGTAGTTTTGAGTGGGCAGACATTCAATGATGAACCATTGTCGATAAGCGTTACTAGAACTCACTTCTTCAGACACTTGACGGTGATGTGCAACGACTTATTGTGACTTCTCCCTTCTAATGGTAAATCTTTATCAAAAAAAAAAATCACCTTAGGCTATACAGCTGGTAGTGTTAACCTAATCAACTGTTCGGGAGTTGCATCTATCGATACATTGGTCTTATTTAGAATCTTCAACACGGCTTGCTGGTGCCAGTGTGAAGCCATCAGTAAACCCCAGATGTTGATGTTGGCCCGAGTCTTTTTCAACTACTTCAGTACAGCTTCATCTTCTTTTTCTTGCTCTTTCTTCTTTCCTTTTTCGCTTGCTTGCCCCTTTTCTAATTGAGATGACTTGAAATGCCGCCCACTCCTAGTCAGATGCTCTACCCTTTCCTTAGGATCCCATAATCCTGGCATTACGTTCTCAGATTGTCTAACCTCAACAATGTGCGAAGAGCTTTCAAATTCCCACAGATCGTCCAGATTGACGCACTCTGATCTTCCCTTCATTTCTTCTTCGTCTTCTATTGTCCATTTGCTGTCGATATCATCTAGCCCCTAAATATCTTCCCCGATGTAATCTACTTGCTTTTCCTGGGCGACCCAAAAATTGGTCCATTCTTCTCCATCTGACTTAAGTACAATTTAAACCAGCCAATAAGATTGCATCTCATCAACAAAAATCTCTTCCCCAAAGAGCTGGGGAAGAGTGATCTCATTTAGAACATGCACAAAACCATGTGACCTCACCGGATAGTCCAAGGGCCAATCATCGTCATCATTATGTTCTTTTTGGTTGTTAGCTGAATCACCATTTGGTATCCTTCCCAAGCATCCTTATTTCACTCTTCCATCATGTCTCAACCATTTCCAACCATAAGCAGTGAACAAGACGATTGATCCTCAATAGCTGAAACACATGGGAGTGGTAGATATGCCGAGCAGATATACCGACTAGGATCTTCTGGCTGCCCCAAATACATACAATTCATCCCTGCCTGTTTAGCATGATTCGGTAGCAGATTAGTTGTAACATTTGGTTTCTAGGCGGCAGATGGCGATGGAATAACCTTGTTGTCAATAAGATCCTGAATCTCATGACGTAGCCTCATACAGTTGCCCGTCAAATGCCCATGACCTTGGTGATAAGCATAGTACAGGAAAGCATTGTATCTCGAAGGTAAGGGATCAGGTATAGGCATAGGGTTCAAAAGCTTGATTAGCCCCCTTTTTGACAAGTCAATTCAGGGCTGTGGATAATAGTATGTTGAGGGGAATAAAAACTCTCCTCGACTTTTGTTGAGAATACTCAGTATTACTTGATTGCTAGGTAGAGGATGAGGGATTTACTTATCTGGTATGGGAATTCAGCAAATTAACTTCATTGGAACGGGAAAAGAAGTTATTAGCATGGGCGGATTAGTTTTGGTTGTTTGTAGGGAACGATCTCCTTGGTTTCTGGTTGGGCTCAGACTTCTCGATGTCACCGAACTGGTTTGTGTCTTCAATTTAAACCTCGGCATTGAATAGCTGCTCGAAAGTAGAGAACGGCTGTGTGATTAGATTGCGCTTCAGAGGGGATTGCTATTTCTTTACCACAATCTTTACTTGCCCCTTTTCTGTCAGCTAATTTGTCATCTTGGCCACCTATCCTCTTCATTGGGTCAGAAAATCTACAGACGACTCTTGACCTTCTTCTCGGGTAGTTTCAAGTTCCTGAGTCGTTACATCCAGCTGGATATTGTAGCTATACTGACTAACGAATGCTGTGGCAATATCTTCCCATGTTCTGGTCTTAGAAACATCGAGAGAAAAAAACCACTTCTAGGCTGCCCCTGAAAGAGATCGGTAGAATAGTTGAGCCTTCAATTGGTCATCGATTTCTATGGGAGAGAGGGTACCAATGTACATTCTCAAATGAATTTGAGGATCACCGGTTCCATCGAACTTCTCTATTTATGACATTTTAAACTTCTCCGGTAGCTTAGCATCAGGGAACAAACATAATCCCCCCACATCTAGCATGTATTCTTCAACCCATTTTGCCTTTTTAAAGACTTTTTCCATTCGGCTAATCTTTTTTGCCAGCGCGAACTCCCTAGATTGAGCGGTGTTTTCTTCTTCCACCGAGACCTGTCGAGGGACCCGGGGTGGGGGAACAATTTATGGCCCATCATTACCTTGGTTGTCATCCCAGAAATCTTCTTCATTGCCATTTGAGTCATCTAGTTGTTCATTCACCCCCCACAGACGGTCCTAAATTGCTCGAATCTGTGCTTAGCACTGGTTCTGGGCCTGTGTTTGCTGTTCAACTATCCTTTATATTTCAGCGATTGCCCTCATCAGAGCTATCAAATTCATCTCATTCTCTGCCATTTCAGATGATTCAGCTGCTTATTCAAATATCCTGTAGAGTCTACCTATTACTAATCTAGCTCACAGTCATACTAACTGTGATCCTTCTGACTCAATGATCTAAATCTGAAGCAAAATCTGGATTTCAAAATCAAAATTAACAATATCATATACTTCTCTGAAAGGATCTTGATAACAAATAGCAGATACTCCAAAATGCCATAGACAGCTGACTACGAGCAGATATAACCACTGAAACATAAATAATACCCCTGCTGGGCTCATACTGGCAGCATAACACTGAAAAATCAAGAACCAGGATGAAAACTAAGTAAGGGACCAACAAAACTCCAAAAAGAAGGTTTATCCGAAGAATCTAAAGGAAGAAACGGACAGTACTTCGGTAAGAAAAACAGCTCTAAGCCAAAGAGACCGGTTTAACCGATGATTCTAAGAAAAAATGGGCAGCACTCCGGTAGACAAAATAGATCTAACTCACACATGCCTATAAGACAAGATTTTGGACGAGGGTTTGAAGAAAGCAAACCTAAACAAAACTAGGGGTATAGAATTAACAGCCCGAGAAGAACCCGGAAGAGAGAGAAAGGCTATCCTAAAGGCTTTGAACCAAAACACGGGCACGACCCCGAGAAAAAAATCCACGACACGAAAGCCAAACAAGGTGAAGAACAAAATTCGGGTAAGCACCTAAAAGAAAAACTAAAATAATCAACAAAGAATAACAGAAAATCTGGGTCAATCTTGAAAAAAGGGAACTAGCGTAATCCGAACGAACACAAAAAAATAAACCTAACAAGTACAAAGAAAACATATAATTAACGAAACAAATATTTATACTGGGTCAGCAGCACCTAATGGAGGGTTCTAAACTACCTTATGCAAAAATGACCAGTTTTAGTTAATGATAAGGGTACCTTCTGAATAGAGCCGAGTATATACCTCTAATGCCTGATGTGGTGCAGGATATGGTCAAGTGGTACGCACGAACCCTTTTACCACACTTATGAAAGCATGCATCCAGTAAGGTTTGCCGGTCTTCCCAACATAGCCCTAGGACAGTAAACTGACTAGGGTATCGGGTTGACCAAGCAGGGGTGAGAACAATGCAAATACATGCGAGAATGCAAATAAAAAATTCTTAGTAAGAACTAATGATATTTTCAAGTCTAGTATTCTTATTTGATTTTGTAAATCAATTTCCAGAGGAATCGCCAGACAATACTGTGGCGCTGAGATTTGGAGTTTGTTGAGTTCAAAAATTAGAAAATTCAAGAAATATTTAGAAATATTTTAACACCTTGAAAACTAAATTTTGAAAACCCATTTTGTTGAAAATGGAGTTGCCACTTGGTTTTTGAGAAAAATCACGAAAAATAAAAATAGGCTGTTGATTTTTAAAGCGTTAACCAAAGAAGATAAGGGTTTGGGAGTTAAGGTACGAACCGGAGAAGGTGTTAAGCACCTCGTTCACTCAACTGTGAGGTTAGCCTCTACTAATCGTCATTGATTTTTAATTAAATTTCTCAAATACATACAAATACAGAAAATAGAGGTGAAGAGAGAACATCCAAAATCAAATAAAAAAAATACATAACATATGTATATATAGAATGCCAAATCAAAGCAAATAAGAAAAGAAAATCCTAAGTACTACGGCATGCAATTTCTAATTAAAGGATTTATGGACCAAACCCGCATGCAATATCAACTAAATTAGGATGATTCAAATAAAAGAACAAAAATATGTTAAAAGTCATTAAATTCAAATTATGCTAAAAATAAATATAAATTTGTTAACAATATCATCAATTAACTAAAATAACCTAAACTATTCTAAACATGATTTCAAATAAGGTAAACAAAGCATACTTTAAAACTATCATACTAAATATCTTAAAATTACGTTAACATGATTAACTTTTGCTAAAGAGAAATACTAAACCAAAATAAAAAAATAGTATATAAAAATCTTATATTAAAAAACTCAATAATAAAGAAAATAATGAAACTAATAATAAGAATTTTATGTTTTTGTCTATACAAAAGAATGTTCCAAGATTTGATCAAAAGAAAAGAAAATTAAAAGAAAATTTACAAAAGAACATTCAACCAAAGTTAAAAGGTTTGTTGAAAAAGATAAAAGAACATACTACTATAATAAAAACCGAGGGATTAGTATTAAAAGGAAAAGAAAGAAACTTAATTATTATTAGAGATTTTACAGGTTTTATATGAAAATTAGGCAAAATAAAAGAAAAATAAAATAAACGTTGTAAAAGGGAAAACAAAGCTAAAATTAAAAGATTTTGTGAATTTTAATGTTAAACAAAAGAAAATAAAATAAAATAAATGCAATTAGAAAAGATTTAAACAAAAGACAATGTATTAAAATAACAACTAAGCAACTATTTAATTAGAAAATATAGATATAATATTAATGATTACAACCATATAAATGTAAGTGCATTGATTATGACATTAACGACACCGTAAATCGTAATTGCCAAATATGTTAGCACTACATTGTTGAATCAATAAACCATGTGCAAGTATGCAATTTGAACAAAACAACAACTAAGAAATCAATAAGAAGTAGCCAAACTACATTAAACAAACTTTACACATTAATCTCATGCTTATAATTTCACAAATGAAATGGTAAACTAAATCAATTATATATATGAATGAAACATGATAATTGAAATTGAAATTAATATGGCCACTCCAGAGGATAGAGAGTGGCGAGAGAAAGGCCGAGGATCCAAACAGAATACTTGAATCGCAAGTGAATCCTCAAGTCGGAGAATTATGATTGGCAATCCAATCCTCAAGCAATAATCCAATCTAAGTGTAGGTGAGTCAGGGTTTTAGTATCGGTGGTCAATTTCTCGATGCTTCGGTAGAGTTTCAGCGTCGAGGTTCGTACTCTTTGGTACTTTAGCAGGATATCTCTCACTCTAAATTCTCTCCTAAAAAACGTACTAGGGGTACGGTATTTATAGAATTCTTTAACCAATGAGATGCTGACACGTTTTGGGACACGTTATGCCATTTGAAGTTGGCGGTCGCCAGGTATGGATTGGGCGGTTGCCACAAAAATTAAGCATCTAAGGGTTTCATTTGGCGGTCACCACAACAAAGTCGGCGACCCCATGGTTCAAATGTGGCGGTCACCACTTTGGCTAGGGTTTCCAAGAGGTTTTTGTGTAGATCGCCACAATCAAAATTGGCGGTACCACAGTTCAAGTTGGCAATTCAAGATGATTTTACTGGTTTGAAGGTTTTGATCATTTAGTTCAAATCACTGAGCTTAGATCACTTTTTGAGGATCGTTCAAAAGCACAATTCCACTTATTTTTTTCATCGGATTCACCTGTATCAACGTAAGATTGGTGAGGTCAAATTGAGGTGTTTATAGTATCCAGGTTCTTTCTTCTTTTTTTTTCTGTGCAAATGGACGCCTATTTATAGGCAAGGTGGGAGCTTAAACATCCTCTGGAATGCTGCTACATGTCCAAAAAAGTGTCAAAGTGGTGGCCACTACCTTTATGCTTTTGCACAATGTCGACCGTGTCCTTTATTCGTACTGATAGCGACAACCATAACTTTCAAAAGTCACGGCCAGGTTTGGGGTTTTTAGAAAGTGGCAACCACGAGATTTAAAGGTGGCAGCTTGCTCAAAGATCACAAAAAAGGTTGCGACCGTGAGAGTAAGGACACGGCCTGTTCTAGAATTTTGAAAAAGATGGCGGTTGTGAGGATATGTAGGTTACGGCCTGGAGGTGTTTGGTGATTTCTTGGATTTTGAACCGAATTCCTGACTTTGTTTGCTTAGGAGTATCTTTGAGCACAATTCCTATGTTTTCGTCGTTATGAAGTATTCGAGACAGGTGCTTAAAATTCGACTTGATCAAATTGTGGTGTCTACAGTCGACCTATTAAAAAAAGACATTGGGGCTTGTTCAGGCTTAGGACAGGCTTGGGATGGGCTCGGGCTCGGATCGCGGGCTCCACGGGGAAGGCCCAGGCCAAGTCCCATGGTAATCAAGCTAGGGCGGCTTTGGGCTTGCTTCAAGTTCGGGCCGGGCTTGTATAGTGTTGGGCCTTAGGCTGGGCCCTGGGCCAAAATTACACCCCTAGTTCTCATCAAAATATGTGACACTTTAATGGTATAAAAATAAATCTTGGTCACATGGCAAGTCCCTTGATGGTGTGGATAAAAAACTAGATACTTCAGAGAATGGTAGAAGTATCGAGATTATATACATTGTGCACATTAATAGACCATTCTGTGTTCGCTAATGAACTTCTATTTACACGCCAATTAGAGAAAGAATCTAGAAACACGTGATGAGGACACCACGTATTTTAGTGAGAAATACTGTAATACTCTATCTGACATCGATGATCAATAAAAGATAAGTATGATATATAAAGAAAGAAGTAAAGTAATACCAATTACTTGAGTTTAAACATTATGAGGCACGTAACTGCGTTGTTAAATTTTTTAATCTAAATTATTAGACTAATATTCCGCTTTAATCATTATAGTGATTGTTAGGTAAAAATTTAAATTTAATTATTTAACATAATTTAACTCGCATCAAGTCAGCTTTTATTATGTAGGTTAGATCTATTCAAAATAGAGTATATTTCTTAATTACTTCTCTTATTTAAATAGAACACCATGTAATTCCAACTAATTATTTATTACAAGTTCCTATTTTAATCAAGGCCCAAAAGAATGATTTAAATTTATTATTTTAGTGGTTAGACGTTGGTCATGACCTAAGCTGCCTACATACTCATGACTTGGGATAAAGCTAAATGTAGTTTAAAAGTTTATTTTAATTTTAGTTTTGGGATTTAATGAATATAAAACTCATTTGAATTTTTAATTTGATTTAATTTAATTTATAATGGGTAAATGCCCCCATTATTTTGGACTTTAGAATTTTATTTGAGTGAACATTTGGGTTCATGAATTTTATGACTGCACCCATTTAAATAGGTTGCCTACGTGTCCGAGTCGAAATTAACTCTGCACTGGAATCAAGTCAAGCGTATTTCAAAAAAAGATAAATTTGTCTATATACTTATTTATTTTGACGAATCTTAGAGATTTATTTAATAATTTAAGAATTTAAAAATTATGACATTAATGTAAAGAGAGCATATCACAGCTAGGTTAGCTCTTATTCCCTTACCATTCATATGCTAATTCTAAATTATATTTTTATTTTTGTTTGCGACTGTACCAATTTGAATAAATTGTCTACATATTCAAGTCGAGATTAGTTCTTGACTGGAATCACGTCAACGTTGTTTCAAGAAAAAATTTATTTACTTATTATTTTTATTTTGAATTTATTGAGTATAAAACTCATTTAATTTTATTTAAACATCATATTTGGGTGGATCACAAAGCGTTGTGACTACACCTGAGTGGGATCACAAAGTACCGTGACCGTATCAATTTTAATGGATTCACATTTGAAGTTTAAGTAAGTGAAAATTTAGAATTTTACTTAATTTGTAATTATATCTATTTAAATAGGTTAACTATACATTTAAAATGAATGCAAAGTCGGAATAGAGTTAATTCAACCAATTTAACTAAATTTGTATTTTTAATTTATTTAAGTAAAAATTTTGATTTCACTTGATTTGTGATTAAATTTATTATTTAAATAAGTTGACTACATATTTAGACTGGGCACAAGGCCGGGTTAAAATTAAGTCAACTAATTTAGTTGAATTTATATTTTTAATTTATTTAAATGAAAATTTTTGATTCAATTAATTTGTGATTAAATTCATTTAAATAGGTTGACTACATATTTGAACCAGGCACAATGGTAGGTTGAAATTAAGTTAAATAATTTAAGTGAATTTTTATTTTTAATTTATTTTAGTGAAAATTTAAGTTTCACTTTATTTGTGATTATATTTATTTAAAGGGTGATTTGGGATTAGGCTCCATTTAGGGGACTTGTGTTCCAATAAGTTCCACCTAAAAATTATAATCTATTAAGTTCTATTTTGATATTTTCATACCAAGATTACCTCTAATATAACATACATTACTCACCACTGCCATCACCACTGCCAACACCACTCTCCATCACCGCCGCTGCCACCACCGTCGTCGTCGTCGTCGTCGCCGCCACCACCACCACCACCACCACCACTGCACCACCGCCGCCACTACCACCACTCTATATTGCCACCACCACCAGATTCGTCGGAGATAAAAAAGAAATCGAAAAATTCTCATTCTAGATATGAAATGTCTCATTTGTTATTAATGTCTCATTTTTTGTTTTGGATTTGATATTAAATGTCTCATTTGTTATAAATGTCTCATTTTGGTTCTAGAACTGATATTAAATATCTCATTTGTTATGAAATGTTTTGAGACATTTTTTAAACAAATGAGACATTTCATAACAAATGTCTCATTTTACAAAAATAAGACATTTTATGTAAATGAGACATTTTTCAAATGAATGCGTAAATGTCTCATTATTTTTTAACAAATGATACATTTCATTTGTATAACTACAAATGTATCATTATTTTTTAAATGAGATATTATAAAAAAAATGAGACATTTGTACCACCACACTAACACCATACGAGACCACCACCACCAGCAAACCATCACCGCACCAACAACAACAACCACCACACGCACGCACACAAAGAGAGAGAGAGAGAGAGAGATATGTATGCTAAAATGTAATCTCCATCCAAGCTTGTGCTGCAAATTCTCACCAATGTCACTGTCATCTACCCCACAGTCCACATCACGATTTTTGTCATTCAAGAAGTTTAACAGTCCATATTATTTTTCTCTGCTCAGTTCCTTCATTTGATTAATTAAAAACCATCCCATCTAGTCGGCGATTTTGAAGACTCTTCTCGATCATATATTTGAAGACTCTTCTCGATCTGGTGAATGAGATTCATTAGCCAGATTTGGTTTAGGCGAGGCCACGACGTCCAGATGCACCGGCAACGACGATAATGACGAGCAGCAACGACGATACGAAGCAGCAATAATGATCGGTGCGGTGGCGGGAAGGGAACGTGGCTACGCATGCGTCCTCGACATGCTAGGGTTTCACGGCAAAGAATGGGAGAAGATATAGGTAGATGATGTGCATGGGCATATTTGTCCAGGTCAATAATAATTTTTAAAAAGTAGGACTTATTGGAATAATCAAAATATTGTTAGGGCCTAATGCAAAACAAGTCTCCCAAATGAAACTTTTAATTAATTTTTTTTTATTTAAATAGGTTGACTACACATCTGAACCGGGTGCATGGCTGGCTTAGAATTAAGTCAACTAATTTAAATTGTTCACTTTTTAATTTATTTAAGTGAAAATTTGAGTTTCACTTTATTTGTGATTATATTTATTTAAATATGTTGACTATATATTTGAACCGAGCGTAACGTTTGGTTAAAAAGTTAAGTCAACTAAGTAAATATGCATTTTTTTTATTTAATTGAAAATTTTAGTTTCACTTGATTTGTGATTAAATTCATTTAAAACGTTGACTACATATTTGAACTGAGTACAAGGCCGGGTTAAAGTTAAGTCAACTAATTTAAATGAATTATATTTTTAATTTATTTAAGTAAAAATTTTAGTTTCACTTGATTTGTGATTGTACCTATTAAAATATATTGCTTAGGTATCCGATTCGGACATAAATCTAAATTGGAATTAGGCCAACCGTAGTTCTATTAAAAAACTTAAAATTTTAATTTTAAATTTGACAAATTAAATTGTCTGTTTTAGTTTTACTCAAATTTAAATATTATGTTGACAATTAATATTTCGAGTAACTTTGAAAAATTAATAATTTAAATGTCACGGAGAATTTAATAAAAATAAGTTCTAACCATATAAAATTTAAATTATTTTTAGCCTTCACGACTAAACAAAAAATTAATGTTAAATTTTATATTTTAATACTATTTTGGAGAGTATAAAGTTGTCTATAATTTTTATAAGCCGTTGAGGTGTATTTGGAGAGTATAAAATTATTCATTTATTGTTATTGCGCTAAAAAGTCATTTTTTGAAGAGCATGAAAGCTGTCCATATTTTTAGTGGGCTAAAATGTCATTGGTGGAGGACCTGAATGGCTATCCATATTTTAAGTAGGTTTAAAGTCATATTTGAAGGACCCAAATGAGCTGTTCATATTTTAAGCAGAACCCAAATAGGCTGTTCATATTTTAAGCAGGCTAAAAAGTCAATTGTGGAGATCCCGAATGGGCTATCTATATTTTAAGCGAGCTTAAAAGTCATTGGCGGAGGACTCGAATGAGCTGTCCAATTTTTAGAGAGCACAAAGGCTGTTCGTATTTTATGTGGGCTAAATGCCAATTTTTAGAGACCACAAAAGTTATCTATATTTTAAGCGGGCTAAAAGTTATTGGTAGATAATCCAGATAAGCTGTCCAATTTTTGAGTGGATTTAAAACCATTGGTGAAGGACCCGAATGGTCTATTCAAAATTTAGGCTAAAAGCCATTAATTTTATTTATTTAATTTAAAAAATGATTGAGTCCGTTCTAAAATAAGTACACCCAAATCATTTTTTTTATAGTGTTGCTATTGTGGTGACAACAAAAAAAAAATATTTATTTTGAGAATTTGGAAATATCTAGACTCGTTTATTTTGTTAAAATATTGGGCATAAAGCTATTTGCCCGTTCCAATGGAAGTACACTCATACCAATTTAAAAAATTTTAATGGCAGAAAACACACTAAAACATTTTTTTTAGACTGCCTGAACAGATAGAGAGAGAACCATACGATAGATTTTGACAAAATTAATTTTTTGGCTATGAATTTAGAATCCAAAAAACAAAATTTATTTTGAGAAGATAGAGAAAAATAGAGAGAGAGAGAGAGAGAGAGAGAGAGAGAGAGAGAGATATTTATTTATTTTTTGATTTATTTATTTATTTTAGGAAATAATCCTACAATTTTTTTTTTACATTTTAACAGTGATGATAACCTTTTATCTAAAATACTCTCTCTCTCTCTCTCTCTCTCTCTCTCTCTCTTATGGAGTAGAAAAGATGTATTTACTAAATAATGCAATGCCACCCAAAACCTTAAGGAAAGTGGTAGTTCATAAAACCTAAAATAGATTTTATAATGTATGCAACTTTTAAGTTTTTGAAGTTTATTATGGACCACATTTTTTAATAAAAGCTGAGAAAGTTAGTTTTTAAGAAACTCTACTTTGATGTTTATTTTTTACTTTTGTATTTTAATAATTAACTTTAATACAAGCTAAATTTAAATAACTCAAATTTATTTAGAATAAGTTGTTTTTTTGTGGCTAACTTTGTCCCTGGAGTAGGTTTTTTTTCAAATAAAGTTATTTTTTTATTTGTTTTATTAAAATAATTATATTAATAATATGTACACAGATAACTAACCACAGATTAATCACAGAAATTGAATTCTGACAATTTATTTACACTAAGATTTACAATATTTATCAATTTTAATACAAATAAATAGTCATGATCAACTTTACGTGATTTACGTGGCTGATTGTCTTTGTGTAAAGTGTTTTCTACGTAATTATTGTACCCATATTTGTTAATGTGCCATAATTTTTGTTCATATAGGGACTTGAAAAAAAATATTTGAATTATTTTATATGCAACAAATTGGGAATACATCAGCTGTCGATTTATTTTAAGTCTAAGCAATCGAAAACAGTATTAAAAATAAAACCAATCACACAAAAGAGAGACTCGCAACTTTTTACGTGAAAAACTCTCGGGTAAAAATCATGGGACTAATCTAAGTCCAAGTAAATCAAATATTATACCACTGAACTGTTACAAGTCCACTTACAGACTCCAGTCAAATTCTCAATCTAGACACCTTAAGTCTCTCTTATTGCGACTAATCTAAGTCGATGTAAATTAAGCACTGTATCACTAAATAGTTACAAATCCACTTGCAGACTCTAGTTGAGTCCTCAACTTAGACGCCTCACGTCTTGCTTGTCGAATCCACGTACATCGTTTTTCGTACATCACCACTACACCAAATCCTTAGTGCTTCTTGAAAGTATCGAATCCTCAATATTTTACGTTAACAAAATACATCCTCGGTAAATTTAGAAATTCATCTAAGTCGAACAAGAACTTTATTAGTTTTTTTTGGAACTCAAAAGATACTCAGGGATATAACTTGAATGATCTGTAACAATGTTCTCTAAGTATATTTTTCGAAGCTGATGTATGCCTCCTTATATAGGCATACATATCAAACAGTCAGAATTTCAGCAAAATTGAAACTGCTAACCATTTACTTGTACCATGAACTGTACGCATTTTACTTCAGTCTTCTAATATGAATAAGATTCTGATTTGAGATTTTTAATACAATTGAAACTCACAAATTCAAAAGACTCATAACTCCAACAGAAGTATTGATAAACCTATGATTTCTAACCGAATTAAAAGATTTACACCAAGAGTTATAATGATAATTAAATTTCTTCAATCATAAGAATTTTAAATTAAACAAAATTGTCAAAATTTAAGTAGAACTCAAAAGTCCTAACAGGGACCACATAGAAAAATTGATACTCGTAATGATAAATGTGTAATTTCATCATATATGATGGCTAAAGCTGGTTTAATAAGTTAAAATCTATCCCAAACCAAATCTTATTCTTTATAACATAAGCCAACAAGATGATAAGGATTTGTTCTCAATTTCTTATAGTTTTCCTTTTTAATAGAACTTACTTTAAAGCTAATTAAACTAGTTGATATAATAATATATAAAAGAACTATTTTGTTTTTTTCCCTATTTAAGGGGAATTAAAAAGGCTATTCTCATCAAAAATAAAATTTTAAAGCCATTGTACCAAACAATGATAATAATGCTCTTAACAAAAAAAAAGTCAGCTCTTTTTTATCAAAAGATTAAAAAAAAGTATATTGGCATTCTAAACAACCTTAAAACCTAAAAAAATGAATATATAAATATCTTAATAAAAATAGAAAAAATCTATTCATAAACGTTTTATAGAAAAATAATTTCTACCACAAATTGTCACGGTCGAGAACTATATTGTCACGGCCTAGACTTTAGCTAGTGGTCCATGACAAGATGCTCTCAATATCTTTCTTTAAAAATCCCTTAACACTCTAGGTTATGACTTTGGCTTGGATTTACAAAAATAATCTAAGTTATTCTCTTGTAAGTCATGCAAAAAGATGATTCATGTGAAAATTTACTCATAAACACTATATGGAGAAATAATTTGTACTGCAAATTTATATGTAGACACTAATTGGTTGGAATCATATTGGCTAAGGCTTAGACTTTAGCTAGCGGGTCAGTTTAAGATGTTCTAATTAGTACTTTTTCTCTTAAAATTTTCTTAACACTCTATGCTATGATACGAATTATTCTCTCGTAAATCATGTCAAAAAGATGATTCATGAAAAAATTTAATTTAATTAGACATTGATAAATATATGAATAAATTAAATTTTTTTTTTTATAAAATGAATGACTTAAACTTATGAGTACAATTTAATTATGTACTTAACATTGTTGATTAAGCTAAATTTTTACAAGATATATAAGGAATGGTTAGGATTTGGAACTTACAAAATAAAATCTTAAAAGATGTTAATTTTGACGAGAAAGTGTCTTGACGATTATTAGCTACCATATGGGATGAGATCACGTGGTACCACAAGTTTTTAAAAGATAAAAACGTAAAAAAAAAGTCAAAAAATTTACTAAAACTCGTTTGGGAATCCAAATTTTTTTAACCTTTTAGTCTTTTTATTATTGGGTAAATTACACTATACCATTTGCATTTAAGAGTTATATCACTGTCACCTATTCTATTATTTAAAATATTACTGCACCTCTTTACTTTTTTATTTTTGTAACACTTAGATCTAAAAGTTAATTTTTCGTTAATTTTTGAACGGAAAAATAGTATTTTCACACTTACTCCCCATGTTTTTTTTATTTTCACATTTACCCCATGTTTTCTTTGTTTTTTATTTTCTATTTTTTTAATAACAAAATTTTATTTAAAATATTTTTATTAAAAAATAAAAAATTACTAAATACAAAAATAAGTAAAATAAAAACATAAAATTTAATTTATTAATTTATTTTTA
>JAOTRH010480951.1:8223-25436 GCA_034768845.1 Heliamphora exappendiculata | reverse complement strand
AGAGAGAAACCTCTAAAAGCTGCAGGTGTTAAAGGTTAGATATGTAGAAGTGCAAGTGACGATTAGGTGATGGAGGAAAGAAGCAGGTAGGCAACTACAAAAACTATAAAAATATTATCCACGAGAACTTTACTAAGAATTTGGTTGCAGGGATTTTCCATATATGGCGACAGCGATGTATCTAGTTCCACAGTTTAGAACTTCTACCTTTGAACCCTGTTTGAATTGCATTTATCAATTCATTTTCTAATAAAAATTATAGCATTTGATTCAAGATGGAATAAAGTAATGCCATCCCTATACAAAAGAGAAACAAAAAACAGGTAACCCTATGCACCTCCACGTGTATTAAAAAACTCTAAAGAAATCTAAAAAATTTGTCAAGAGAAGGGTTAACAATCCCCAACTCCAAGTTTACCAAAAAAATAACAAAAGCACTTGAGCCTATGCAAAGAAAGGAACCACTACCACCATAAAAAATTCCTCTTCCTTCATTGGTCAGCATAAAGCATCATGGAATCAACCACCACACCTATTTCTTCCTCTTCCATATCTAGGATTCTAGATAAACTTCATCTGAATATATTCTCGTCTAGATAAACTTCATCTGATTATATTCCCTTGTTCCAATACTCGTCCTACTACACAATCTCTCCATTAACCTAGTCAACTTTGCACCATTAACCTACTCAACTTTGCAGCTTCCAATCTTGGCCCTCTCTATGAAGCAAGGCGTACCAAGAACTTGAGTGCCCTCTCTTCTTTTTTTTTTTTATTTAATATATCAACAAGAAGATGTACTGTATGTAAAATAGAAAAATACAATAGGAGTGGAGACGAGAAGATCACCAAGAGAGCAAGAAAAAATACAAGACGACCACCTACAACAAAACACACTGCCATCCAATTTTGAGATATCAAAAACAATGGAATGCCCTCAAGAGGAAAAAACCCAAAACCCAAAAAGATGATAAATAGCAACACTCTATCCCATAAAGAATTAGTGTCTCTGACTTAATCCTCAAAGAATCCTAGTGTTACGCTCCAACCAAATAATTCAAAGAATTGTGAATGTGATACGATTCCACATTGCAAGTCGTTTCCACCCTATCCCCACACATAGAAACCATGCAAGCGACCATAACTTCACCCTACTCATATCCCTTTCTTTATAAGTAAAGGAATTTTATTGAATAACAAAGCACTAAGAAAATGCCACCCGAATACAAGATGGCCAACCACCACAAAAAGACCTTATACACTTCAGAGTGTATTAACAAAACTCCACAAAACCTACAAAACAATCAAGGGAAGGAGAGCACTTCTTTGTCTCCCAGCTATATAAATGACTAACTAAAGAACTCCTAAGCTTGAGCAAAGGACTTTCAAGTTTCAACGCCATCAAAATGACAATGGTTTTGCTCCCGCCAAATGATCCACATCAAGTATAATGGAATCATCTGCCAAATCTTTCTCCACCTCTTGCTAACCTTAGCACCCAGCCAACATTAGAGTAGTTCTAGAACCGACCGAGGAAAGACCTAGACCATCTTAGACCATCTTGAACCAGGACAAAACTGTGGACCAGATATGCCAAGCTACAAGACGGTGCAAAATGAGATGATCTACTGACTCTCCATCACTTTTTGCACAAACAACACCAATTCACAAAAACTAGCCTCCTTCGGATTAAGTTATCAACCGTAAGAATCACAAAGGCCACATAGAACCATATTAAAAGACTTCATGTGAAAAGACCCCGAAGGAGTCAAGTTCCACCTCAAATCATCCTCACATGTCCCAAAACTTAGAAGTGCATATAGCATCTCCAACAAAACTGCCAATTCTTTCATTTCCCGGTTCTATAAAATCATGTGCAACAAATGTCCCACACCACGTGGTTGCCGACCTTAGAGAATAATTTATCACTGAAACGTTCCGATTTACTGCTAAAACCTACTCATATCCATAATTAGTAGAATATTACAATCCACAATTTAGTTTACAATTCATCTATAAAGGATACGAATCTATGAATGAATCTATTTTGTGATAGAATCGTAACGAAATTAACGATTCACGGTTCGATTCACAAAATCGTTTCAGTGTTTATGATTCATCTAATTCTTAAACTTATCAAATTCAATAAATTTGGAACCTCTATTTACCATTTTTCTTCTATTTTTCTTTTTGAGAAAAAAACTAATTATGTTTAATAAAAGATAACTATGCATAATTGGTTACTCATTTAATGATTAGAGGATTTAATAAGAAAAATATAGATTCGATAGGTTCCTTTTTTTTCTTATTTAAAAATGACAAAATATCCATTGCCATTTTAAGGAAGTTTGAGATGAAAGCAACAATTACAATATATTATCTATTGTCATTTTGGTGAAAACAATATAGTTTAACATGAAATAGGTTACATTAGTTGTACTCACCAATTTTACAATTTTTTTCTAAAAATTTTTATTTAACAATAAGTTATGTTTAATCTAAATAGTTACCACCATTTCATTTGTTATTTTACTCTATTTAAGTTCGTGGTTCATTTTATGAATTTCAAAGAAATTATGCTATGATTTTTAAGAAAGATCTAACGATTGGTTAGAATTGAGCCAAATCTCTTGTGATGAAGATAAATATCTTTCTAATTTGATTACCAAATCATGTTCTTATATAATTTGTGCTAATATCAATCAATTTATTTTATTATATACATATGAAGTGTTTAACATTATCTTTATAATTTATATCGAATCTTATGATTCTTATTCAATTCACGGTTCACAAAATTAGAACTTCGATTCACGATTTGACAACTATGCTTATGTCCCTTACTACCATGCAAGTAGTACCCACAAGCATATCCCATCACGTGCATAATCATGGGTTGAAGATCACTATTGGTCTAGATTGGCATTCCTAAGTGAAGATCGGAAAATCACCTTGAAGATCGCCTAGTTTGCAAATGTCTATCATCTCTATTCTCTACCATTTGGAATGCTCCAAGAGTGGACTGCTGTCTTGTCCAGTAACATAAGCTGATCTGGTTCTCCATGAGCATACACAGATATAGCAATACTGTAAAAACTCACCACCAGGGATAAACTTAAGCTATGAGGGAAAATCAATCAAGCAACATGTGTTCTTTAACTCAAAAGATGAATTAATACCCCTTCTCTTTTTCTCTTGCTCTTATTCCTGTGCTATTTGGAGAGAGATATGCCTCAAATGCAATATCTCTAAACGAATGTCTAGTTAGTAAGTTTATCTCTCAGAACTTTTCCAATATCACTTGCAAACTTGCCTGGGTTGCTATGGCCCACCACATTTGGCAAGAAAGGAACAACAGGAATTTTTGTGGCTCTCAAAAGCCTCCTCATCAGATAACTCAAACGATTCAATTTGCAATATGTGTTAAGGCTGTGCAATTTCGGAATGTGATGGAAGGCTACTCCTACCAATATTTCCATCATTAGGAATTGGAATCTTTCTTTGAATATCTTGGAACCTCATTAGTCCTATGGTTTTTTTGTTGATTACATTATACCTTGTAATCTAGGGTAAGCCCCTTAGATTTTGTACCTTTAATTTATTTATATATATTTTACTGCTCGTTTGCCACAAAAAAATGTTTTGAAGATTAGAATCCCAAAGCCATTCAGAGTTTTGAGTAGGTGGTATCCTCATCTTGCTCTTGTACGTATTTACCGGATCATTATTTACTAGTGGATTTTGTGCGCAAGTGATTTTTTCTCATTTGTGATTTCCACATAAACCATCGCCTCTCTATGGTTTAGTTTTTGCATATTTAATCGATCGACTGAAAAAATAATTTGGGACTACTTTATGCACTCTGGCTAAAAACTTCATTTTCAAAATCTGCCAACGCATTCTCAGAGTCTTAAGATCTGGTTAATTCACCCTATTTAGCTAGTGCTGAAATCTGCCGGGGATATGAAATGACAGCACAGCACAAGCCTCCATACCTCCGGAGGCTTCGCACAGATCCACTATGGGTTCATCTCGAAATCATGGTGACTTGTAAAATTATTTTAAATTGTTTTAAAATCTGACGACTGATGTGTTATTGAAGAACATTTGAAAGTCTTAGTGACTTATAAGATTATTTAAAAATAGTTTTCAAAGTACGAAAAAAATATCCCAACACGCTCTTCAACTTGATGGTCAACTCTTTTGCAAGCAGCCAAGCAATTTATAATGCCATGCCACCCAATAAACTAATGGGCCTAAATTCTAAGTCCCTAATATCTTCCTCTCCACCTTCTTCAATACTAAATCACTAAAATAGAGTCATTCGAGTTCGTTTTGAACTCCCCATTCTCAAAAGCTAGGGCATTATGACCATAACTTCTTTCCAACCAACTCCCAACAACGCTGGAAAAAACTAAAAGTTGGACTTTCAATACCCGACTGGAGTCTTATCCCCATCCAACGGTTTCAATCAATCTGCCCTTCCCCAACCAACAGTCTGTCTCCCATTCTAACTCTAGCGATAGCCTCTCCCAACGTAAGCATTGCCAATCTGAGAAAATAACAAGTATTCTGGCCGCCATCCATAAGCCACAAAAATTTATTCATAGAAGCAATTGGTATATCACAAGCGACTCGTGAATAGCACTTGAAATGATTTTCCTATTGAAAGTCTCAAACAGATTATTCATAAACAAGTTAATATGGAAAGGAAAAAAATGTGTTATATTGCAAAACTTACCGTGAGTTCTAAAATTTTCTTGCTCAAATTTTAAGTTCAAAGCAATGAGTAATCATCTATTTTTCCAAATACATTTATTTCGATCTTCAAGAACTCTTAATTAGAAATTTTGACTAACGAAGTGTGTATTAAGCATAATCTTTAACTACATTGTCATATTTACCGCAATAAGGAAATTATATCTCTACAGTGTTTGTAGCGAAAAGCTTTTACAGAAGTGTCCTGAGAACACCGTTTTAAATACAGCATATAGTTGTCATATTAAAGGTACTAAGAGGACTTCGGTACAATGATATTACCCTCACATTCCTAAATGGAAGGTGCGAGGTTCAAGCTTTACAAAAAGCAAGGTGTGGGAATAGGTGTGTGAGTATTTGCCGATAAAAATAAATAAGTAAAGGCTTCATGTTTCTTCCATCCCATTATATTCTCTACAAGGTCAATCTTCTAAGTTGTAAGCCAAGACTTTCACCCCAAACTAGTTGAGCAGTTCTACACAGAAATTAAGTCCTACAAAAAACTTATGTGGCCCAATTGTCCATATTGTTTGAGTGTTAATATAATATAAACCCAAACAACTCAATTTTTTACTAGATGCAAAAAGAAAAGTTCAACCCTAGCATATGAAGACAGAATAGAAAGGCCAGATCTAGACAACTAAATGGAAAATGCAGTGCCAAAAGATGCTCTGCAGAAACTTTCCCCAGTATGCTATATCGGAAATAATTGTGTCCAGCCCTGCAATTATGCTATTTTGAACTAAATGCAAACAATGGAGAAACAAAAAGTTAGAGGAAAAGCAATTGTGATTAACTATCAGGTTCAAGGCCTATTGTTTCCATGTTAAGGAAATCAATTGGGTTGTAAATTACTACAGCATTTATTTATTTCTGGTTCTCTATTCTCCTTTTTTGGTGAGCAACTCAACTCAGCCCAAGAAAGCCTCAATTAATCGTCTACCTATTCATTCAACGTCAACAGTTTCATACATCTAGCTGGAAAGTAGGAACTCTTTCCAACAGCAGACTATTAATTAAGATGGAAACTTGCAAAATGTAAACAATAAACGACCAAAGAAGAAGTATACGTTCCGCCTTCTGCAAGTATAAAGTTGATGACCAAAGGAATAATAATTATAATAATAAAAGAAGTAACACTTTTTTGCAAGAAAGAAAGACATAAAACATTGATGACAACGGAAGTACCTTCAAGTAGTAGAGTCAGAAGAGGTTGCAATCTACCATTTTCAGCCATCTGTCTTACATTATTCTCACACATTGCCAGATTGTCTAGAGTCTGATCAGCCTTCTCAACAGTAAGAAGATTTTCGGATTTGCTACTAGTCATTCCAACCAATATAAGAATTGCTCCATTAATTGAACCAATCTTTTCACACAAAGGTTCAGACTTGGAGAGCTCAAACAGCAATGAGACAGCTTCTTCCCTCTCTTTGGATTGCTCGTGAGACAAGAACTTAACTATTGTCCGCACAGTATCCCCTTCAGCCATTATCTCCTATAAAATCAATAAAAATTAAAAGGCCATAAATAAGAGGCAATAATTGCATCCACACCCATATGTTGAATAATCTGAACAACAAACCATCAAATATTTGACAACCTTATTATCAGTGTCTTCCTCTACCACCATTCGAAGAGTTTCCAAAGCTTTGCAGCGAACAGTGCGACTGCTCTTCAACATGTCAACTATCATAGGTATCAGCTCTGCGTTACGAATAACATGCTTATTTGACCTGCTTTTTTGGCATAGGTGCCGGACAAACTTCAAAGCCAGCAGAATATCATTCTCTGCACTGCCCAGAGATAATGAACTACGAGCCATATCAAGTTGAGCAGATTCATTCCTGGCATTCCACTCTTCAATGGTGTTCCGCAAAGCTATACTCGGGTTCAATTCTGTACTTCTTAATTCCTTTTGCGTCAATGGACAAACAAGCTTTCTTCCGCTCTCCTTACATTCTTTGAACCACTTTTCAATTGCTTCTCTCTCAAAAGTTTGTCCATTTTCCAAGGTAACAGGATCACGCATAATTTGTTTTGTTAAAGGGCATATAAAGGCATCATATATAGGCTCTATGTGAAGCCTCTCAAAGTGAGAGCTCTCATCTGACTGGCTACCAAGGTCATAACTTCCATCCCAGCTTCCAGCCATCAGATATTAAGTCCCTATCAAAGAATAGTGTTACAGAGAACATAGTTTCAAAAACTGTTAGACCAGTGGTGATTAGAAACAGGAACATAAAAACTGTTCAACCCACTGAATGGAAAAACCAAATAAGCAGTGATGGAACAGAAAAATACAAACAAAGGCTAGATGCGTATGATTGGAAACGGGAAGGGAGGGAGGGGGAAGGAAGGACAGCCCAGTGCACGAAACTCCCACAATGCGGGGTTTGGTAAGGCCGGTTGGAAAAGAATAATTCCATTAAAGAAAAAGAGAGAAAGACAGGTTGACTGTGAGGATGTTGGAACAGGTGGCCTACAAGGATGTTGAAAAGTACAGTATAGCCTTAATGGATGTTCCAAAGTTTTTGAAATTACTCCAACTCCAATCCACATCAAACAAAAATTGCATAAGCATAAATTATACAGCAGGAACAAGGAGCATCAAAATAATATGAGAAGTAAACTTGCATTAGCAAAGATAGAGAGGAAGATAAGTACGATAGAAAATTCTTCATTGAAAGATCAAGTTTTTCAGTTGCTAACCAAGTTGGATCCAACTGCTAAGTTTCGGAATTAGCCAGCCAAAATTAGTCAACAATCTCTCCCTACTCCCTCCCTCCCTCGCGTACCCTCCAATTAGCTTCACATGATCAAGCTCTCCGGTTAGTGACTAGGAATGTTATGGCACTACGTGACAATGGCAATCACGAGCACATGGAACCTTGAGTTTCATCCAAATTGCCCAATATTACAGTGTTAGTTCAACCATGCCGAAAACCCCCACCATCAATTGCTTCATTCAGTAGCTCTTTCATCCCCAAAAATCATATATAACCAAGATCACAAAATACATACATATATACATATCCCTACACCACCGAATACCACCCGTCAACAACTGACAAGAATATGAATAATTTTGAATTCAACTGAGTATCCTCGCAGCAGATTCAGCTTAAAATTCATATTCTTTGATATCAAAACATGTGATTTAGGTAACTAGATTGAAATTAAACTTGGATAGTCAATGACAGCAGGATCAAAGCAAGTCACAAAAACGCACAAGCATGTATGGTGCTGCAGCAAAACATTGTTGAGGATGAGCACGTACAGAAAGAGAGAAGCCAAAGGCAACCACTACCTTTCGATTTAATTCTTCAAATATCAGGGAATTTATCGGGAAAGCCCAATTTTCATGGGCTGATGCGCCATCGTCAGGCAGTGAAAGCTAGAACGCGAAGACCAGCAATGGAACCAGCTTGATGGGATCTGAGATTAGGGTTTCTTTCTGTTGGCTTTCGTATCTTCGGAATCGGGAGGGGCAGGATGGGGAATTGGGGATAGAGAGAGAGAGAGAGAGAGGTAAAAGGGGGGAAATAATAATAATAATAATATACTAGTAAACAGTTGAAGAAACAACGAAAAGAAACCCAAGAAAGATCATTTTAGGCGGAGGAAGACAAAGTTGACTGAAGCCCAACGGTCATCGGCTAGTAGTCGAACTTTAACAAGAAGAGAGACAAAAGACGCGGAGTACTAAGAAAAATTCTCTCTCTCTCTCTCTCTCTCTCTCTCTCTCACTTTATTTTTTAATTTTTTTCTAATTTTTTAGAAATTAAGAAATTTCAAAATTAACTACGTAATAAAATAAAATAAAAGATATATAAAAATATTATTATTTTTCTTATCTTTATTTTTTTAAAAGAAAATTCATGTTTTTGTTAAAAATAGTTTTTGACTAGTCTCAATGAAAAATTTTAAAAATATAAAATTTTAATTAAATTATAAAATAAAATAACCAAATAAAATAAATAAGCAACTAATCCAAATCAACCCTTGTGATTTGAAGTCCAAAGTTGTTTCTGATCACTTTTACTGAATATATATATATAACACTCTTCTTAATAATGTAATCTTGATCATTTAGAATTTGAGTAGGTAGATTATTTATCTATTTTTTCTAATGTAATTGTATTTATTGAAGTACGAGCAACATGCGCGATGCACCTTTTGAGTGATAGTAAGTTATCGTTGTCTTAATAAGTAAGATTTTCGAATATATTTTTATGATTAAATTTATTTGTTAAGTAAAACTTATCAAGTCTGTTATTCATACAAAAAATATAATTAATTTAATATCTATAACTATGTAATTAAGTATATTTGTTTACAAATAAATAAATATTAAATATAATTTTAAAAAAATCAAAATAAATATTTTCTAATCAATTTTATTTTATTTTACATAAATAACAACCTCAACGTTCTATACATAAATCCTAAAAATATGTCGAGAAGTTATGCCCATTCAGGACACAACACTCACCATGGTCCCAACAACAACCAAAAAAAAAAATGAAATCCATTTTAAATTGTAACTGTAACTTTGTCAGCGTATTACAACCCCCATCTCTTCTATCAACTCAGGACTCTGCAGACGTGAAATAATTGATAAGAAAGATGGTTATTTTTTGGGGGGTAATTATAGAGATAGTTATTAATTTTAATTATGCAGGTTCAATATAAATACATGATTTTTTTTATTTTTAAAAACCGTAGAAAAAATTTAAGAATACAAATTTAAATTACAGCACTAACTACAAATTATTGAAATTTTATTGATAAAAAATTGCATCAATTTTTTTTTTTTTACAAATCATAATCTTAATGTTAAGACTTTACTGATTTGTGATTAATTATGTATTTAAATATATGCACATAATCGAATTAAAAATCATATGAACTTCATTTGCTGAGTGCCAACAAAATAACATACTTCAGGCCCGTTTGCAACTATAAGATTATTGACCTATTAATTTATAGGCAATAAATTAAGCAAGACTGTTGGGGTTTAAAGTTTAGAGCTTGGGATGCCTGCTTAACTTTTGTAGAGGCTTAGTTTTTTTATATAAAAAATAAATTATTTAAAAATAATTTTTTATTTTTTTTATTTTTTTATTTTTTATTTATTTTTAGCAAGACACCGGTGCATAAGCAGCATATTGTCATTGGTTCATCATAGTAAGCAAAATTACAATACAGCCTTTAACTTTATTAACCACAATTCGACCGACTGTGCATGTTTCACATGCATACCCGATGAAAATGAGGACATGAACTGACCTGATTCTGAAATGCAGTCCCACAAGAATATTTTTTTATAAAAAAAAATCCCTTGCTGGGTTTATCAAGTATTTTAATTAGGACGGCCAGTAAAGCCCTACAAAACTTTATAGGCTGACAAGCAAATAAATAAATAAATAAACACAACAAAAGGACAAATCCTTCGGCGTTCATACTCGAAATGGAGGAAAGGGGAAACAAAAATAAAGAAATCTAGATTTCAAAAAATTGCAAGGGAGACATTCACCACTCCAAAACCACAATTACAAAGACATATGATATAAAGAATAAACCCGGGAGCTGCAAGTCACATTGGAATTAATCTTTCTTCTTCTTTTGCATCGTTGAAACTGGAATTCCACTACCGTGGAACAGTGTGGAATCTTTTCCCTTCAATCCTGGCAAGCGAGAGAAAACAAAAAGGGGGGCGGGGGGAAACAATACAGCAAGGCCAACTCCAAACTTTGAACACTCCAAATCCGTTTTTAACTCTTGTACAGGCTATACAACAAACACAGATTGCCACCCTATCCGCGTGAAGAATAGCAATAGAAGATGGGGCGGAGGCTGAATGAAGAATAGTAGTATGAATCATCCAGCTAGAAAGAACTCCAGCTTTCAGAACCTTTCCTCGGAGCTTGACTATCTGACGAGACCTTAAACGGGCCACTCGAGCCGAACGGGTCATTTTCATCGAAGGAAGAGAACCTTCGACTCTGGTCGAAGCCTCCTCTGGTACTGCTCATGGAGTCGAACCTTGTGAGACTCCCTTGGTTGTTGTCGAAACTCCTGGTGCTGTCTATGGAGTCAAACCTTGTGAGGGTCTCCCGTCGAGGAGAAAATGCATGGTCACGCGTGCTGAAAGAATCAAACCTCGACCTGTTGTCAAAGAATGGGTCTGCTGCCAATCCAACACTGTAACTCGGTGGGGAGTTACCGGCCCTTGAAAATGGAGTGCTAGGTACAGAATCCTCAAAGCTAAACAGGCTTCTCTTAGGGTACACGCCGTCTGCCTGTGGGGATTCTGTTCTTGGACTACCCCCAAAGTCGCTCGATCCAAAGAAATGCCTCTCCTGATCTGAATCCTGCAAGGTGATATTAGTTGAGGCAGCAAAGTCAATACATCAAAGACAAAACCAAGATTCTGACAGCCACCAAGTTGATATCACAAGTGAAAAATAAAATAAAAAAACAATCCTAGCACAAAACAAACAATCACAATAAAAAGCACATTAAGCATTATAGTGTTAGTCTAATTAAAAGGAAAGATTAAAAGATAATCATATTAATGAAAAGAATGAGATCAATAATGAGAGTGATGATGGTGCCAGAAATAACAATGGTAGAGTTGTCCCAGTTGACCAAGGCTTGGGACTTTTCAAAGGGAGGCCTTGGGTTTGAAACCCGTGAAGGTCAGCTGAGAGTTAATTTCTGATGGCCTAATTTACCCAATATGTGGGTGTAGCGGGTATCCCGAGTTTGCCTCCTAGAGTGGATCCATAAGGCTATGCCTAGGAGGGGTTCTCGGTCATCAAAAAACAATTAATAATAACAACAATGGCAGTGAAGGAAAAAGGTTCATAGATTCTGTCACATAAGGAACAAGTTATTAATCCGAGGATAGAAGAATCATCAGCCTCTCTATGTCATCAAATGCCAAGTCACAAAAATGGAATGGACTAACACTCCACTAGTTAAACCAATGAGAGTACCTCTAACATCTACAAAACATGTTCCGGCTAATCTATACCAGAAGGTCTTAAAACTCACCTTGGTATTAGAAGGGTTAAAACCCCACACTGAATCTGCATCATCATTACTATCGAAGGTACCAAAGCCTGGTTCATCAAAACTGCTGTCCACAAAGGATAACATTTAGAACCACCATAATTACAGATGGAGCCAATACAAAAAATAATAGACACAAAGGAGAAATCATTAGAAAAAGACATGAATCAGCTTCCACACCTATGGGTTTTAGCATCTGCTTCGGGGCTCTTTATGAAATGGTTATCTGAATATTCTCGAGATGGGCTCTTGAATACCGTATGTCCTACTGGACTGCCAGATGGACTTTTCCCTGATTCATCTTCACTATGAGTATATGCTGATTCACTCTCAAAGGCACTTCCACCTTTGCTGAAATATTTCTCTGACAAGCCGTCAGCATGAGACAATGAATCAGGGGATAAACTATCATTTGGAGAACCATTTTCTTTCTCAACAGATGAGGATTTGGTTTTGTGTGGCAAGGCAACATCAAATGAAAATTCTGGAAGTAGAAGAAAAAATATCAGGATGTATAAGCAGTTCATACATCTACTGTCAAATATCTTATGTAATTAAGTCAATGAAAAGGTATTTGCAGGCATTGGCAAGAGAGGAAAAGGACAAAAGCTCCCCCAAAAAAAAAACCTTGTCAAGAACAACAGTTGCCTACCTTCGTCATCGAATTTATCCCAATCTTCATCCCAAACAGATGATACCTCAGGGATTCCAGGTTGCCAGCCTAAAAATAATCATTTGAATATAAAAGGTCATAACACATTAGTATACAAAAGGCATCTAATAATGAAAATAGTTAAACTTGAAAAAGTTTGCTAAATGGGCCAGCTGGCATTCCAGTATGTCTGAATATTCATATAAAAGATTTGGGATTTGAATCCTGCTTCCATAAGTTTTCAGAAGTTTATGGGTATTTGCCACCCCCCAACCGACACACAAAAATAAAATAAAAAGGCACGGCTCAGTGCCAGCCCAAATAGGATGGATAGAGCAGAACATTAAGGGAAAGCTATAATTGTGACAAAAAAATACAATTCACTATTACCTATAAAGGAAAAGAGGACTAATTACTAGGCTAGTTTCAACCAGTCAGAGGGTTCTGAACCAAATCTTGATCTCCAAAGCAAAGTCTAATTTTGGAACAGCCACTCCATTTTTTTTTTTTTTGGGAAAAAAGATTGGGAATGACCAAAATAAAAGAATATGCAAAGCAGCAGTAGACTTCTTTTTCTTTCTTTGTTTTGGGGGGTTGAGGGAGGGCACATGGTATAAGTACTGAAATTTAGAAAGAGAAACTGAAATTGTTATTGGAACATAATAATAGAACATGAATGGCAAATCACAAAAAAAAAGTTAAACGCAATTCATAAAAACTTTGACTGCAGAGACTTTTCTAACATTATAAGCATGAAGCATTGCAAACAAGCTCCAAGAAGCCATCAAACAGAATCGGAACAAAGTGTAAAGAGGTGTGAAGGTACCAATGGGAAGTTCAATTACTGCAGCAGATTTAATGTCTATCCCATGTTTCTTGCAACGTTCAGTTAAAGTCTTCATTAAATCCTCAAGATCTGATTGTATACGATCAGCACGTACCTATAAATCCCAAGAATACATCACAGTTGCATAAATTCATGCCAAGTTCCCAATCTCCAGAACCCATCACAGCTAGGTGGTTGGATTTACCTGAAGAATACCATCTGCACTGCCACCTTGTTCTATTTTAGTGATTGCCTGATGCAACTCCATCTTCCTCTCCTACAGTACATTGAATATAATTCAAGGTAATTATTAGAACTTAGATATATTGCATAAATGATTTTTTTATAAGACAAATATATTGACATGGCAGAAAGGAAATGCCACCGTATGCAACGCCAAAGGCCCTATACACTTCTGTGTAAATTGAAAAGATCCACAAAATCAAGAAATTGATCTATAGAAGAATTACACTCCTTGTTCTCCCAAGTCCCAACTATACAAAAGGCGAACTAAAACACTCCTGGGAATACTAATAGCGCTCTCTATGCCTTCAAAATAACGGTGATACCTCTCTCGCCAGATGAGCCACATAACACAAAACGGAATCATCCGCCAAATCTTTCTTCGTCTCTTCTCAATCTTACGTTCTGGGAAGCACCCAAAACGCATTAAACTAAGCCAAGACGGAGAACCAAATCTCCAAAGCAGTGCAAACGAAGATGACCCACTTACACCCCATCTCTCTTACATAAGCAACACCAATTCATTACGATATGTCTTCTCCAAATCAAGTTGCCGATCATAAGAATTCTTTTATGTGCCGCACACCAAGCAAAGAAGGCAACTTTGGATGGAGCCCCCTATCCCCCAAATAAGCCTCCAAGGAAACAAGGAATCCTAGAGCCCACCTAGGGCCTGGTAGAACAACCGGATATGGAAAGACCCTGACAATACCAAGCTCCAACTAAATTCATCTTCTTGTGTTCGTGTGTCTATGGGTCTGGTTTGCTACCAATTGATAAATTGCTAGGAAAGCCATTCCCAACTCCTCCTTCCCACACCAAACCTGAAACCATAACTTCACCAGCCTCTCGTCCCCCACCACTATGCGCAAAATAACCCACAAAGCTATCCCAACCCTTACTAATACCTTTCCACAAACCCACCTCGTGGGAGAGAGAGACCTCAAGCGACGTCCAATCTCTCCACCCACTCCTGTATTTTTCCATAATAATTCTTTCCATTACCTGTCCCTCTCGCAATGTCGCAGGTGAACCTCCAAAGCCATTTCCTTAATAGAGTTTGAGTAAAACAGCCCAACCTCCTAAACCCCAATTCCCCTTCTCTGATGGGGGAATGCACAGCAGTTAAGGGTAACAAAAATTAAGTTGTTGACGTAGACAAGAAAGGAAGGAGTGAAAAATCAACGCATTGAACAAAAGATTTGCAAAAACCCAAGCCAAGATGGTACCATATCCTGTGCATAGAAGGCCAATTGAAATTGACAATACCAGTAAAAAGTAATTTGGACCAGGTTGAAGAAGCTGCAAGGACAAGGAGAACAGTGCAAGGATATGGGTCGGTGAAAGCAAGACATGATGATCAATCATTTGTCAACTACACCACTGATAAATAGTGTAGATTTTCCAATTGCCTGCAAAGTTGGAAGTTGGATCAATTTAAAAGTTGCAGATGGGAAAAGATTATACAACCTGAATTTCACGAAATGCTGCCTCTTCAATTGTTAATTTAGAGGCTGTTTCTGCAACTTGCTTGTACTTCTCTTCATATTTCTTACCAAGTAACTCTGCCTGAAACACAATATTAGCTTACAATTTTTTAGATTTCAGCGGGAATAACAAATGAGTTGCATGAAATGGAAAACAAATCTCACTTATTAAAAGCCTTCAACAACTAAGAGAACGCAATCCAGTAAACCTAATAAAATACCTCGCGCTTATCCGCCAAGGCCCTTTCTGTTATCTCATTGAGTCGGTTGTCGCACCTGCTTTTGTATAGTACCTAGTAAAAAAGCAAAACAAAATGTAATATGTAAAAACTTGATCTAAGAATCATGCATCATGAACTTTTTATAGCTAAATGATGTCACAAATCTGGGACATAAAATATTTCATATTTGTAACCCTTTAGATAAAAAAGAAAACTACTCACAAGGTCCTGCATTTTTGTCCGGTAGAACTCAATCTTCTCTTTAGAATCTAGAAGAACCTTCTCCTTGTCTTCAACCTTCCATAACAGGGAAAAAAAAAGACTTGAAATCCCGGAAAAATATTATAAGAAGAATACTTTTGCACCACAAAATAAGTTCATGGCCCTCAATGCCCAGAAGTGAGACTGTAAGACAAACCCAACAGTGATGATAGAACAAAATAACATCCTTCGTATCTCACCACCTCACTCTCCGTGGGTGCGTATGCGCACAGAAAGAAACCAATTTTCCAGTTAATTTGATAATGGTAGGAAACTCAAATCTGAACACGTGAAGACAAATCTCACTTCATGTTAATTGACTGCAGAGAAAACCAATTTTGATGTTAATTGAGCCAATGACTAGTGGGTTCCTTGCTGCCATATTTGCCATAGAAATTTCATACTTGAAGCCTTTGATAAAATTTAATTTGCAGGAAAAATTAGACCACATTATCAAAAGAATGCCTCATTCAAAGAATAAAATTATATCATATAATTCATGGTTTGAAATCATTCTAATATTCCAGATAAAGGATTAATTAGGCCAGGTACACTACAGAATGACTAATAAATGATGGCCCACGTATGATCATTCAGAAAAATAAAATAAAATATCAGATGCACAAAAGAAAGCCCCCTATGGTTGAAGGTAGCTTAAAACAAGTTCACAAAAGTGCTTGAACAACCAATGTAAACCTTTGATGTCAAATACAAGAAAACATCAATGGAAGCTTCACAAGGTTTGTAGAAGAATGAACGCAATTAGTTGGGCCCTAGGCCATTAATTATTGCCACAAAGATACTACTATTCACTTTAACTTCCGGGCAGTCTATGGTTTCACACTATGATTTTAACAAATCAAGGTCCTATTTTTAAGAAAATAGTGAATCACTGCCATTTCTCAAGTCTGGTGAACCCCCAAAGAATAAATAATAATAATAATAACCCAGTCAGGTTAAGAAAGTTTCAGGAAGAAATTAAGAGAAATTGATTTACAAGCAATTTCATAGAGGGTGAAACAACAAAGAAAAGAAGTACATTTTTCTCTGTTTCTGCTGACCCCTGAAACTTTGTATCCGCTTGATTCTGTTCCCCATTACTGAATTGGTTTGTATGTGAATTTCCCATCGATGGCACTCCTGCCTTCTGCTGATCAAATTGTTTTGCACCATCAGCATGAGGAAACATCCCAGGCACTGGAGGCCTCAAACCAGCTGCAGGTGTCATTGGTTGGGCACCAGGCATTCCTTGCTGTGGCCTGAAACCTAAACAATACGATGAAGTTGATTAGATTTAAGTGGTCAAGATAGAAACCTTAAAATGCAATTTAACCCAGTACCAGCAGTGTGTCCCCAAGCTGCATTTCCGTAAGAAGCATTGGGCTGACCTGTCAGAGACAGAAGGGTCTCGTCAAGCAAAATATTACTTGGAAGCGCTGGTGGAAGAGGACGTCCTTCCCTGTACCGTTCCATCAGATAAAGAGCAACACAAAACTCCCTCAAAGAAAGCATGCTGTCATTATCTTGATCGGATAGATCCCAAACCTGCTTTAAGACCTCTGGCAAAAGCCAAGAATGATAAAAATGAGCACAATATAACCAGAGAACAAAACAAAAACAAAAACAAAAACAAAACAAAACAAAACAAACAAAAAGGAAAAAGTAAGGAACTCCACAAACGGTCA
>JAOTRH010480940.1:0-25437 GCA_034768845.1 Heliamphora exappendiculata | reverse complement strand
GGGATGGGATCACACTGAACCCATCACTTTGATGATTAGAAGGTTGATGTTATTTTTTAAAATTTGAACTTTGAAGCATTAACCACTTTATTCGCTGTAACTTATGTGAATTAAACAAGAAGTATACAAATAGATATAGAAGTAGATTTAAAACTACGGTAACCTTAAAAAGAGAAACATAAAAAAAAAAAGGGAAAAAACTATAGAAAAAAAAACCAGAGCAAAACCTTCATTTGGGTTCTCTTGTTCTGGAGCCAACACTTGATCATGCGAGGAGCCAAGCTTATCTCTGTGCCTATAACTGCAACAGTTGCTTGTCGTCTTTGAACATTCTTCGTTTCTAGAAACGTTGACCAAAATAAAAAAAACAAAGAACCCCATTAATAGAACTATCCAATAAAAATACTAAAGAGAATATTATTTATATTCAAACAAAGTCCTAAAACCTCTCAAACCCTACTAGTTTTATATATTCATGGCAAGAGCAGTATTGTAACAGAAATAAATAAATAAATAAAATCTAAAACAACAAACATTGTATTATTAGCTAATCTGTTGAGCCGATGTGATGGAACCTTCTTACAAATAGTGTCTGGGGTTCGATCCCCTAAAATTTCCAAGCAAAAAAAAAAAAAGATTCCCAAATAGTTCAAGGGCAGTAGCGATCGAGGGATTGGCATATGACTTTTTAGATGGTTTTTAGATTAGAAAGTCATGTTATATATCGGCCCCATCACATAATCAACAGTGAACAAATTAGATGGGCAAATCTTGTTAAAACCATTTGGTCGGAGCAAATGGCAAATAGTAAATAGTTTTGAAAGGTCGAGTCATCAAACAATGTTTGACATAGAACAAAAGAAATGCCCAGAACTAGCGACTAGTAGCAAAAGATCGAGGGTAGAAAAAGCAAAATCTCGGTATGGCAGGGAGACATAAACCCAGAGAGAACGGGAAGCATCGTATATGGCATAACGAGAGATTAGAGTTTTGAAACAATGGTATCATAGTAGGCTTCAGGTTAAACCGTTAAAGAGATGCTTGCGAAGATGGAGGAGGCATAGCCAAATTCTTAAAGGTCTCATAAGCAAAACAGTCATCACAAGCAAAAAGCTAGACAAATTCTGAAACAGTGATCGTAGGTTTCTAAAACCCCAATATGCTGTGTAGCTTTTGGAAATAGCAAGGTGAGTAAGACTAAATTGTGAGCTCTAGAAAACATCCTCTAAAAAAGTGTTGAATGGAAACGAAACCAAAGGAGGAAGAGATCCACAGGACTCGAAGAGAGAAAAAAACCACCACCATGTAGGTTGGAGAACGAAAACCGTCTTTGGAACAACACTCTGAAATGACAGTGGAAGGTAGAGGGAAGGAAAGGTTTCCTGAAGTAAACCTGAGAGTGAAGAAGGATGTATTCCCAATAGCTGAGTGAGAAGTCAGGAGATGATATATGAATTTTCAGAAGTTAGCAGGAGGGTAAAAGAAGAATAAAAGAGAAAGAGCAAAATTGGGAAGGAAGATAGCCAATTGCGGATGAAAGCACTATTTGATACTGTGCACACCCTTCAAACTTTATATATATGGTAGATTTTAGAGCAGAAGCTTACCACAACCCATTCTTGGTAATTGTGGTCTCTATAATTAGAGGTTGCAAAAAGTATCAAGAATGAGCTTGATGCGGAACATGAAGGATCATTTACAATTTTATTTTAATTATTTAATAATTAGTTTTATTTTTAATATCGTTTAATTAGGGTTTTATTTTGTTTTTTTGATTTAAGATTCTAGTTTCTTGAAAGATTAAGATTTTGCTTATAAATAAGAGCCTCACTTGATGTATTATTTATAATTGATTAATGAAAAGTTGTGTTTAAGGTTGTGGTTTTGTGTTAGGGTTTCAACTCTTTTACGACCTTTCCACTTTTCTCACAATCATATCTTCTGTATCTTTTCCATCTATTTTAATAAACCATCTATATTACTTATAATATAGACAACTAATTTTTACAAGATTAGAAAATAGGATATGTTTGACAAGGAAAATAGTTCGAAGGAAACTAATCACAGAATCAGTTAACAAACTAATGATCCGTGCTAACAATCATTTATAGGATTATTTAGTCATTCTTCAAACCCCATTTTTTACGATTGTCTAAACTATGGAACTACAAGCTTAGTTATACTCCCGAAAAGTATGAAGATACGGAATAATCCCACAACCAATTAGCAAACTACCCTAAATGGAAACATGGTAACTATCAACAAACACCCTTCCTCAATCCAAAAAAAAAACGCCCTTTCAACCCTAATCTATGTATGTGTACAGGAGTAGCAGTGTCCAATAAAGCAAACCAATTAGGAATAAGCTTAAGAGCTAGTAAAGGAAGCAGGAATGGCTAAAGGGGGAAAGAGGTGAATCTCACCCTTAACACTTGATTGAGAAGTGCACGACTTTAAAACAGTCAGATCTAACCTTTAGCACTAACCTCTCGTTTCTTTGCCTGAACCAGCCAGTGAGTTAGCTAAATGTATTAATGTGCTGATCTATATGGCAATGTATGTAAGTACAGAAAGAGGTAACAAGAGAAAATGTGCAGACTTACTTATGAACAATCTAACAAAATCAAAAATTGTTTGGAAAGAAGACGAAATTTGAAAAGATCTACCAGTAGCGAGGTGGATGAAGCAGATCCTGAAAGAAAAAAGTGAAGAACAAGGTGGGAATTCAGCGACAAAGCAAATTACCATTTGATGCAGAAATCCAAATCTGGCCAGCATGCACGAAGATGCATCACAACCAAATGTGAAAATTTATCAGCAGACCGTCAATCAAGCACAAATTCAGAGAATCAACTGGAAAACTGGTAAAATCATTTTTTTAAGGAAAAGTTAAAAAATATGGCATCCAAAAAACAGGGGGGAGGGGGGCAGAACATACCAGTACAACATCGGTAGAGAACATAAGCCTAACCTTCAAGTTTGGGAGGAGGAAGAGAGAGAAGGAAGCTTCTGTAAATTAAAGAGCAAGGAGTCAGTGGATCATAGAGGAAAATGTAGAAGTCAGTCTAATGTGCAAGCACAGTAAAAGATCTAATCTCGGCACAGAAGATAGCCATTAGCGTGAAATGACGAAAAATGGCAGACAATACATGGCGAAATGACAAAAAAGGGTGGATGAAAAATGGCGAAGGGACGAAACACGGTGCACACCCTCCAGGCTTTATATATGGGTAGATTAGTGGATTTGTCTTTGTAGCCAAATGTCA
Organism: Heliamphora exappendiculata; assembly: GCA_034768845.1. Lineage (NCBI taxonomy): Eukaryota > Viridiplantae > Streptophyta > Magnoliopsida > Ericales > Sarraceniaceae > Heliamphora > Heliamphora exappendiculata. The sequence continues at coordinate 22,171 of JAOTRH010480940.1, read as the reverse complement.
GATCTACTTTATGATGGGTATTCATCTCAAGTAGGCTCTAAGATACATGTACAATATCTATAAGCAATAAAGTTATTTTTACCTAAATTATTGTTATGTGAACTCTTCTAAATATATAAAGTACATATGTTGACAATCAACACTTGGGTAAAGATATGGAATTTGTGTTTGACATGTGTACAATATATGTAAATATAGATTGGACGTATATAGCAGTTAATATATTTTTCACATAACTTTGACTGATCTAAATGTACAAATCTCATATTGGACAATCAACAGTTGGGTAATTGTCAGAGATATGTGTCTGACGTGTGCAGTAGGACATTCAATCAATAACATATTTAGTAATTCAAGTAAACCATTTACCTATGCGTAAAACTCCCATATTGTGCATAAAATATTCTATGACACCTTGAAACATTGGGAACTACCCGGGAAAGAGTTACGAACATGAACAAGGAGAAGTGAGAACCACTTAAATGGAGTGAACATACTACCTTATAAAAAAATAAATATATTAAAAATTCTGATACTGTGTTGTTTCCATGTCCTTCGATATGGGACTTGTATGAATCAGATACTTAGACCCATGTTCTCACCCACAACAGTCTATGTAATGCAGCAAGGCATGATGCATTTAGGCTGAATAGAAACAAACTAATTAACAAAATAAATCAGGAAAAGTGGGTGGAATAGGAGGCCTGTTGACTCTATAAATTCTCCCTTATATATTGAATCAGAACTGTAAATTCTCCCATGTAGATTGAACAAGAAGAGGACAAAGTAATCAAAACCTGAAAAGTAGTTGATTCTGGAGGTATTTCCTATTTGTTAAATGGGGACACTTTGAGAAAACTATTGACTGTGAAGCCTAGATACTTCTCGTTGGGAGAATGCATATTTTACCTTTTACACAGTGCAAGTCCACCCAATTGTACTCGGGGCTAGAAAAACTGTATCCTTTTTGGCTTGTTCTTGCTTCTGTTGCTCAAAAACTAGGTGTTTTACTTAATGTGTAGCTGACAATTTCATACCTTTAGGTTGCGCAATATGGTGAGCCAATCGGTGATTTATTCACTAGTGCTGAAAGTATATTTATATGAGCATGTAGCATTAAGCATTTTGTATAGATTACAAAATCACAACAATACCCATATGGAACATAATTATTGCTTCATATAGCTATGTAGCTTATGGTGGTGGCTGGTGTCATCTGTATTGCTTTTATTTAGGCCATGTGCTTGGCATGGGAATTGTCTGCCAAACATCCTATTCTCTTTTGAAGGAGGTTGTTTTATTTATACAAGTATACACTTTAACAAACTTTTCTTGTGGTCAGCTTAGTTTTTCCATGGCCTATCCAATTTGGATTTCTTCCCCTCCAAGCTTCAATCAACTTGTGTGTTGGCTCATCTAGAATATGGCCTCCAACATTTGCTACTATTATAAGTGAAGCTGCTTATGTCTAGGCCAGTGCTGTTCTTTCATTTGTGAAGCAAACTATGATAAGTGTGCTTTGGCATGGCATCATTTCGATTCACTTGTATCAATTGTCAAATTCGTTTTATTTCCAAATTGCTGGAAATTTCGTTTTCTGCTGAATGATTTTGTTTTAAGTGTGATGAAAAGGCATAATTGATGCATGCACATATCAGGTTCCTTATGCCCCTGAAGGTCTTGAAGCAATTATTTTCACTGCTGATGGTGATATGAGGCAGGCATTGAATAATTTGCAAGCTACATACACTGGATTCCGGTTTGTTAACCAAGAAAATGTTTTCAAGGTTACTATTCCCACATGTTGCCACCTTTTGTTACTAGTCACCACATTATAACTTGGAAACTCTTATTCCCTATTTGGCATATCTAAAAAGCTAGTTTTTCTCTCTTTTTTTTGTGCGAAATAGCCCGCTTTTAAGTTACAATATGTGGCATAAAAAATTCACTATTTTTAAAAAAAATTTCCTCTAAAAAAATGCTTGTTCACATCCCAAACATTAACTTTTTTGAGTGAAATAATTATAATACTAAAAGTAAAAAGTAAGGGCCTATTAGAAATTTTAACTAAATGCAAAAAGAAAAAAGTTACCCTATACAAATTATCCTAAACAATCTAAGTTTTTAAAAAAAAAAAAATAAAGTTAAACTTCTTAAAAGCTAAAGCTTTTAGACATTCCAAACAGGGGCTTAGTTTCTTTTGTTGGTTTTCAGGTTTGTGACCAGCCCCATCCATTGCATGTGAAGAATATGGTGCGCAATGTATTAGAAGGGAAATTTGATGATTCTTGTGCTGGTTTGAAGCAGCTCTATGATTTGGGCTACTCCCCCACTGACATAATCACAACACTATTTAGAATTATCAAGAATTATGATATGGCTGAGTATCTGAAATTGGAGTTCATGAAGGTACGTATCCCTGTGTGGGATAATAGCTTATTTATTTGTTTTATTTTACTTATTTTTATTTTTAGTGAGTTTTTTTCATCGTTTAATTAAATTATTATATCTTTTGGACTCTTCTCATCGATAATAACAAGATTTTAGGGTGTTTATTTTCGTTTGTAATGAACTTTGTTCATCTTTTGATCAAAAGTTTGTGCCTTTTCTATTTTTGACATCTGGATGATTTGAACAGTAATTTCTTTGACCAAAAGATCAAAAAAAAAAAAAGAGACAAAAATAAGCAAAATTCATACAAATTACCCAAAGGGATAGTGTGTCAGGACTAGTTATTTGTGTTAAGTTGTGTGCGAGTTTTATAAGTACTACATATGATTATCGAGGCACACAGTTGTGGATCCAATAGCGTTGTAACCCTAACTATACATATAGGATAATTCTGTTGCAATTTATTTATTCCTCATAAAGAAATTTTACAGTAGCTGTGGACGGAACTCTCAGTGGGTGAACCACATAAATTTTGTATTGTTTTTGTTTTTTTGTTTTTTCTTTCTTTCTGCTTTTGTCTCTCATTGATCTTACCTAGGATTTGCTATAACCGTAACATTCTTTTTATTCCCTCTCTAATGTCTTATCATGTCACACCAAATACCTGTTTTCCTATGAATTTGCAGGAAACTGGATTTGCACACATGAGAATCTGTGATGGAGTTGGTTCATATCTTCAACTATGCGGTTTGCTGGCTAAGCTTGCACTAGTCCGGGAAACGGCTAAAGCCTGATAATTATATGGCTTCTATTATGTCAAGCTTTTGCTAGGAGGAGCTGGAAAGTACTCTTATGGTAGAACTTGTTTGTTTTGTGCCTGAATTAGAGGATCTTCATAAACTTGTGGGATATTTAATTTGAATTACGAGGAACTTGTTTTTCAGAGAAGCAATTCGAATCGGTGCAACCATTTCTCACTAAAGAAAGAAAAAATAATAGTAGCAACAAAAATCTTGATTTAACTTTGAAAAGTTGAAATGCTTGGTCGTGGTTAGTGGATGGGTTGTGCTTGCATATCGTTTTGTAGGGTGGGCTTGGGTTTTCTCCCCATTAGTCTCAAGTTTGAATTTGCTAGTTTGGAAGTTTGTTTGGTCGTTAACTTCACAACTCAAAGATTAATTGAAGTGTGTGCAAATTAGCTCGATCACTTGATTATCAAAAAAATTTATTTGGCTAGGAGAGGCCTTTTCAATTGTAATATTGGGGGCTACTAATCTGGTCGCCCCATTTGAGCATTCTGAAAAGCTTATTGCAAAAGAAATTAGGCGTTCTAAATTTACTCTTTGATTGTTTCTTCTTTTTTTTTTTTTTTGAATCACTTTGATTTATTCAGCAGGATAGCATTCCGTACAGCTTCTATTTCCACAAACTCGGCATAAACACTTAACCTTCATTTGGATTTTTTCAATTCTCACAAACTCCACGTAAGCAATATTATTAATGGCCACTTAGGAAGGCCAAGGCCTCTATGCCTTCATTCTTTTTACATATGTATTATTCTTAAAGTTTAAGATGTATTATAACATCCAGAAATTTTTGTATATTGAAGTATGATTTGTGCCGCACTTTCGGTTAATTTGATTTTTTTTTAAAGATAGTTGTTTTTCCAAGCATTCCCAAATTAGTTATTAAAAACAAATAATTAATTATCCAAAAATAATAATTCAACCAATGAAAATTTACATAAAATAAATTATATAATAGAGGTTATGTGCAGTTTTTTTTTTATAATAAAATTGATTAAAATTAATTTTTTAATAAAACATTTTTTAACTATGACTCATACCTCTGAAAGACACTTTTGAATAAATTTATTTTACTCAATTATTAAAGGAATCTCGTATTCTCCTGTACATAAAATGTAATTAATAAAAAAAAACATTAAAATAAAAAGTAAAGTAAATTAAATAAATTATTAAACTTTGAAAATAATAATTATTATAATTAAAATGCTTATGATTTACGATATAAAACAAATAAAAATAAATCTCTATATTACGTAGAGTTTGAAGATTAAATTAAAAAGTACTCATAACCTCTTTATAAGTCAATCATCAATCAACCAAATTTTCACAAGAAAAAAATATTTTTTAAAATTTAAAAAATATTTTTTCAATTAAAAAAACTTAATTCAAAACCCTTACCAAAAAAAAAAACAACAACAAACAAACTTTGAAGAGACGTCCAAGGTCACTTAGTTCACATAATTTCGCTTTCTAACAAATGTATAATACAATTATAATATTCACACTTTAAAAAGAAATTTTTTTACATTATGTAGAATAAATTATGAAGTTCCCCATAACATCCTCAATGGTTTTTTTTTTTATAAATAAAATAGTGTATTTTTATAAATAAAAAATTATTCAAACTAAGTTTCTATCAAAGGTAACCAAAATAATAATTTTAATTTTTAATTTGCAGATGAAAAAATAATAATTTTAATTATTAGTTTTCATATGGGAAGAAAATATTTTCTCCAAAAAATAAAAATTAATTTTTGTAAAAAAAATACATTTTAAGTTGTCACATAATACAAATTTTCTTAAATTAAAAAGAACTAATTCAATAATTTTCTATGAAAGAAAACCAAAACAATATTTTTTCAATAAAATAAATTTATTTTTAGAAAGAAGAAAGAATTTCTAAAAATTCCATTTTATTTTTTTTTTAAAAAAAATTTTAAAATATTTTTATATCAAATGTAAATTGTAAAGTATTTTGAAATTGCATTTTTTATGAAGAGAGATGATGTTTTTTAAGAGAGAAAAATGAGGAGAGATGATATTAAATGAGGAGAAATGCGATATTTTTCAAATCAATTGTATTAAATGAGAAGAAAAATTATATTTTTTTAAAAATAATATTTATTGTTGTTGAATGTAAATTTGGACAATTTTAATCATTAGATAAAAAATATGACGTTGCATATAAGACCGCTATAATTTATAATACTTACTAGGTATTGCCCCTGCCTAAAGGCACTACCACCATTTTTTTGAGATTACTTGTACATTTTATATTAACAATTTTTTTTCTTATTTTTTGAAAAATAACATGTAATAAAATCAATCAACACAATATACACATGCTCTGCTTGAATTCAACAACAAAATCACAACTCAATTAAAACCATCCTAACTTCTCATGCATACATTTAAAAGCTCCAGTTTGAAATCAATAGCATAAACCAATTAAAAATAACAATTATTCTAAGTAATAAACTTTTATAAAAAATTGACAAAATTTCTAATGTTTTTCGGATAATCCAACGATTTGACCGTTTACTAAATAACTTTTAATTAATTCAAATAACACAATATGCACAGACTCAGCTTGGATCCTAACAATAAAGTCACAACTCAAATAAAATAATCATAACGTCTCATGCATGTATTTAAAACATCCAGTTTGAAATCAATAGCATAAACTAATTTTTTTTAAAAAGATAATTATTCTAAGTATTGAATTTTTTAAAAAAAATTGACATAATTTTTCTTATTTTTTGGATAATTCAACGGTTTGATCGTTTACTAAATAACTTGTAATAAAATCAAGCAACACAATATACACAGGTTCTGCATGGATTCTAACAATAAAACTACAATTCAAATAAAATCATCCTAACTTTTCATGCATACATTTAAAATTTTCAGTTTCAAATCAATAACATAAACAAATAAAAAAAGCATTTTAGTTTTATAGTCTACCCCGAGTGCAAAATGCCTCATTTCAGGAATCCACTAGAAAGTTAAAAAAAAAATGTTAAAACACCATGGTACACATCAAATGTACCATAAAACTAAAATGCCTTAATCTACCATAAAACTAAAATCCCTTAATCTATTGTAATTCTCCTGACCTTGTTAATGAGAGAAAATGCAAGAAAAAACACATTTGCTCCACGATAACTCAAAGGCCTTAATCTATTGTAATCCACCTGGCTTGCTCTGTCATTAACAAATTAAACCCTTAAGAAGAAATAAAAATAAGAAAGTGTCGAGCCATAAAAGAATATCTAGTTTATACACAACTATTTAAGTTTACTAGCATTGTCCCATAAACCGAGATTGACTGTGCTCCCATCCACAACTACATCTGCACTAAAATTGTCAAAAACAGTTGGCACGTAATCTTGTTTCCCAATTCAAAAACATACATAAGATCAATGCCCAAGAGTTCATCTAATTTCTTTCACAAAATATCAGTAAGATTTCAAAAGTTATAACAAGATCATTCTCAAATACAGACTGCAAACTGATTTTTTTTTCTCAAAGAATATGCAATGCCATCATACAATAAGCAAACTGATCATTTTCAAATACAGATTGAAAAAACTGTGATTATGACTTCAAGCAATACAATTTGTGCGTATTGATTTAGAATCAAAAATTTCTGGCAAAAAGCCATAAACAAACTTGTTTGGATTTTTGTAACTTTTTGCTAAACAATAATTTTTTACTCTTTTCAAGTTCATTCCCACCTCTAAAAATGATATCAATGAAATTATGTAAGAGAACGCATCTTTCTATTTTAGCACGGAGGTTCATCAAAAATAGAAGATATTCAAAAGATAAAAAAGAAACAGAGATAATTGCACAACAGTTCACAAAAAATGCCTGGAAAAATATTAGAGTTGGGGAGCTCACCATAAATCACTTTTTTAGATCACTTAATGGCTTGCAATAATGACTGAAGTTAGAAGAGACATAAAGAAAATGTAAAAAAATAATAATAATAGCAGATTAATCGATTATTTAGATGCCTAGATTAAATAATAATAATATCAGATCAATTAAAAAATGTACAATTTTTACATCCTAATTGGTAGTTATAATCAGAATAAATAATAGCTCGTCAATAAAAAAAAATACACAATTAACACATCTTAAAGGTTCTACCAACACATATGACTCAACTAAAATCAATTATTTTTTAAACACTTGATACAATTTAAACAAAATTAAAATGGTCACCCTTATTTGCTAGTGACCAACCCCAAACACTTGCACTTCACATCAGATTCATCCAAGTGTTGCACTTATCAAGAATAGAATGAGTAGAACAGTTAGAAAATCAATATAATAAAAATGAAGAATAAAAGAGTACCAACCTCATCAATTCCGGAAGTACCCAAAAGTCGATTTTGGACTTTCATATACTCAGTAGAGGGCTCTGTGAAGATCGGTTCATCAACTAAATAACTTTTATACACCAAATTAATAAAAAGAAACCAACAAACATTACATTGATTCAACAATATACCGACATGGCAATAGATTTTAATTATTAATACATCTTAAAGGTACTACCAACACATACGACTCAACAAAAATTAATTATTTTTTAAACACTCTTGAAACAATTTGAACAAAATTAAAATGGCCACCCTTATTTGCTAGTGACCAACCCCAAGTACTTGCATTTCACATCAAATTCATCTAAGTGTTGCACTTATCAAGAAACACAATCAAGATTCAAGAGTAGGATGAATAGAGCAATTAGAAAATCAATATAATGAAATGAAAGAATAAAAGAGTACCAACCTCATCGATTCCAGAAGTACCCAAAAGTCGATTTTGGACTTTCATGTACTCAATAGAGGGCTCTGTGAAGATCGGTAACCAAATACCCCTCGTGTAATTGCAATATTTTGATACGCAAAAAAGAAAAAAAGGTATGAAAATTGAATAATAATGGTAAAGAAACAAAACGATTTGATAAAAAATAAATATATGCAGCCACATACAATAGGATAAAACACAATAGCATTGAAAGGAAAAAAACAAAAAGAAGAAACTGACTATAAATTGCTGTCACTATAGCAGTACAAAAGGATTTGCGACAATATCAATTTTTTACCTTACATCAAATTTATCATAATTAGACAAACTGCAAGTTACTATATTACCAACTTAATAATGATTCATTATGTCATCTCTTTAGTAGGGTAACAAAAGAAAAGTATAAAAGATCTACTGCTACTAAAGAAATTAAAATAAAATTAATTCATGCATAATCATAGAGTTAAATACAGTTACTGAAGCGGATAATAAGAAAACTAGCACATTTTTCTAATTTATTATGGTTAAATTCTTCAGAATAAATTTCAAGAATTAATTTCCTATTATGGGTATACACTCACTAAATCAATTTCCAAAATTAATTTCCAATAAGAGATCACTATGGTTTCTAAGAAATTTGTAAAACTAAAATTTCACCCAAATATAACTAAATTGAGGCCACATAAAATTATAATATTGTTAGAAAGCTCAGCAAAGCAAGAAAATACGGAGATGAAAAATCTTTTTAGTTTGTTACTCATAAAAAAAATGAATACATGATATTGCTAGAAGAAATGAAGATTGATCAACGATGCAGAGAAAAAAAAGGATGAAGAAATGAAGAAATGAAGATTGGATATACTAGCCCAACGATGTAGAGAAAAAAAGCAACAACATAGCTCATAAATTGCTTCATCAGGGAACATACCGTAGAATTCAACCAAACACCCATATCAATTTTTTGGTCCATTATCACATCAAACTATAGAAGGATGGCTTGGCCCAACAATAAGGACTATTGTTAGTAGTGCAAGTGCGAGTCACGACCTCTTTATAAATAGTAAAGATTATCGTCAGTTGGTCATCTTTTTTTATCACCCCAAGCTATATTGGATATTTCATCAACTAAATGCCTTTTATACACCAAATTGATAAAAAAAAAACCAACAAACATTACATAAATTCAACAATATACCGACATGGCAATATGTTTTAATTATTAAGACATACACAATTATATATGCTTTATATTATTGTATACCAAAATCAAATAACAACCTCATCCCAATTATGAATTAAAGACACCAAGTTATGTTACCCCCAACATTATGGGCAGCAATAACTGGAACAACAAATAAATTATCTCATTTAAAAACATATAAGCTAAATCCAAAGAGAAATGATTGAATGTTTGCTCAAATAGCTAGTTCAACACATATATAGACAACATATTTTAGTTGCTATTCCTAGAGTTCAACTTCATTACAAAAAATTATGGTAATAGAAAAAGAAGAGTCTGTGCATAAGAATAGGGGATAAAACAAATGGTGGGTACCATTTTCTTTATCTGTTTTGCTGTTGCTTCATAGTTCCCCTAGATTATATGTACAGAAAATGAATAAAGTGAGAAAGGGATAAAAGATGAAAAGGCAAAAAAATGACATGACTCACTCCCCCTCCCCCCAAAACAGAACTAAGCACACACACACATAGACCCAAAATTGATTGGCCCAACACTTTCTTATAAGGTATCATGATTCTAAACACCAAACAAATGGCATCAAATCAACAAAATTGAATCAATGAGAAAGCAAGGTTGAAGACAAACTTACCCAGCATCGATATGCAATAACTTCACAATGGTAGCACTCTTCTTTTTGAAACTAAAAATTAGACACCCAAATTGGAAAGCCAAACTAAAAAAACAAAAGTATAACCTGGTTGATAACAAATATACTTGACAACAAAGAAGGAAAAATATCTATAGATATTTCTCAATGTTTCCTATAACAATATACCTGGCAATCACACTCTCTTATTTTTTCCAAATATTCATATTTGGGATATGAAATTAATAGAAATAAAAAATGTTGAAAATACTTGTAGGTACTAAACCTGTATTAGTAATGAAAGAAAAGAAAAAGAAAAAGAACCCTTCTAATATCCCTTTCCAGGAAACTACGCAGCCATAGTTTACTCGTGCAAGAGCAGGGGGCATGCACAATCTCTATCTCATTCTTTCGTTACTAAGTGGTCTGCTAACTATATTTCAACCAACAACATCAACCTACATTGGTGAACACCCATGTTTAGATAATTAAAGCACAACGGTATTTTTCTTTATCCACACATCTCCAAAAAATAATTATAAATTAAATCCAACAAATAATTAACTTGAACACCAACCACAATCAAGAACAATAAAACATTGCCTGAGACAATATTTGGGCCTCAATGGAAAACTAAGTTTTAGAAGGTAGGACAATAAAATGAGATATTGTCTGCAACGTTCTGCCGCCGAGCTCAGCCACGCTCGACTCCACCTCAGACAACATTTCCATCGTTGGATTGATTGAAACAATAATAGCCTTTGGATCATATATAAACGTCCCATCCAACCAATGTGAATTATAATATACAACCTATATGAATAATGTGAATATCATAGGAGTTTAATTCCTGCAGTGTTCATGTTTTTTGTCTTTCCCTTAGTCTGCAACCTTCGGCTAATGTTTTTTGTTTTTATTATCACTTCGAAAATGTATCCATGCTTCATTATTGTGCAAGGACTAAGCACAACAATTAAACTTCTCTAGATGACAGACAATTGCGACACAACGACAACACAGCTAAGTTTATAAACAAAATATAAAATATAAAATATAAAAAATATAAAATATAGATATTCAAAAAAGCAAAATATAAAATATAGATACTCTACTCTTAAGAGGGTCAAAAAAACAAAATATAAAATATCGATATTCATCTAAATCTATATCAGAATGAATACCAAATCTATATTTCTATACCAGAACCAAGAAAAATCAAACAATTAAGAGAAGAAAAAATATTTTTAAAAGCAAAAATTCAGAGAAAGAAAAACTTCAAATGAAATTCCATTGAATGACAATTTGGTATTAGAAAACAACAAAAAATTGGAGTCCAAACATTCTAGAATGTAGAAGGAAGTAATTCTTAGATAGGAACTAAGGTATGGAAAAATAATACAATATGCAAGATGTTTCAAATCACCTTGGCTACTATGCCAAAAAATAAAAAATAAAAAAATATAAATTCTAGTTAATAACAAATAATAAATAAATGTGAATATCATAGGAGCTTAATTCCTGTAGTGTTCTTATTTTTTGTTTTTTCCTTAGTCAGCAACAATCGGCTAATGTTTTTTGTTTTTATTATAACTCCAAAAATGTATCAATGCTTCATTATTGTGCATGGACTAAGAACAACAATTAAATTTCTTTAAATGATAGACAATTGCGGCACAACGACGATATAGTTAAGTTAATAAACAAAATATAAAATATATAAAATATAAAATATAGATATTCAAAAAAGCAAAAAATAAAAAATAAAATATAGATACTCTACTCTTAAGAGAGTCAAAAAAACGAAAAATAAAATATAGATATTGATCCAAATCTATACTAGAACGAATACCAAATCTACATTTCTATACAAGAACCAAGAAAAATCAAATAATTAAGAGAAGAAAAAATATTTTTAAAGAAAAACTTCAAATGAAATTCCATTGAATGACAATTTGGTATTAGAAAATAACAAAAAATTGGAGTCCAAACATTCTAGAATGTAGATTGAAGTAATTCTTAGATAGGAATCAAGGCATGAAAAAATAATACAATATGCAAGATGTCTTCAAATCACCTTGACTACTATGCCAAAAAATAAAAAATAAAAATAATGTAAATTCTAGTTAATAACAAATAATAAATAAATGTGAATATCATAAGAGCTTAATTCCTGCCGTGTTTATGTTTTTTGTTTTTTCCTTTCATATTATATTTTTTTATTATAACTCCGAAACGGGGCCATTAATAATCCTGTAATTAACTGACGACGACAGTTGAAGTGTGAAAGATCATCATCCCTTCAACGCGAAGTTTCTCATTTTCGAATTAGAGTTCTTAGGTTCAATTTAGCATTCAGGAATTGAGTCAGGCTTTCCTCGTCTTCGTGTTGTTTTAGTAGTACGATTAGTGTCTAGAGTTTGATTGTTAGTGTGAATATTAATTAATATTCTGTCTTCCTAACAGAAGCAATCACATTGATGAATGATTTAAGTGAATGAATATTATTCTTCGCTGCTTTTATAATCGCTTTCGATTATTGTTTTCGTCTTGGAACTTGCTGAAAAATCTCGTTTACCGATTGATTTGCACAAATTAATTTTTTTAAATAAGCTAAACGTTGCAAATAGGATTAAAACAAGTAATCCCACAAGCAGCAAATATAAATAATTACAACCACACACGAGACATCAATTTTTACGTGAAAAACTCCAAACCGGATAAAAACCATAAGACCACACCTGGTATAGGAAGTCAAACACTATAATATTGTTGGTTACAAGAGAATCTTACAAATTGAAGTTGTACCCACAACCAAACGTTTGAAAGCTTACTCATGCCGAATCCACGTACACCAACTCCTGTGCTTAACTGCCGTTGGAACCCACCACCGGATTTCACTGCTGACGGACTCCTCCACCAGACTACAACACTTGAGACTCCTCTCAAGCGACTACACAAACAGATCGTTGAAGATTTGGATGACTTGATGATATCTTGAATGAGCGGAAGCTTAGAAGATCATCAAGTTGTAGACTAACTTGCACGTATGTAGACTAGCTTGTGCGTATGCGAGAATAGTAATGAGAGCTCAATATGGCGGCTAGGTTTTTACAATAGAATCATGAGGCTTAGTTATGAAAACCCTAGACATCCCTATTTATAGTAAACTGCCAAAACCTAATCTGATGCACTAAAAAATTGCTCATCACGTGCATGATCGATCGATCGGTCTAAAGATCGATCGATCGATCTTTTCAGCCTTGCGGTAAATTGTTATAGACTGAGAAACCGAGAGTTGTTGAAGACCGCTCGATGGACTGATCGATCGGTCTATCAAGCGGTCTGATATTGCTGCTAGCTTTTCACTGTTTCCTACTCCTCGTCCGCTGCGCTGCAATATCAAACCACAACTCCACAAGAACAAGTGTAAAAATATCAACAAATAAAATAAATTATTTAAATAAATATTTGTCACAAAATTGCCAAATTCAAAACGAATTAGACCGATGTCAAAATCTGTAACACTTGCAAATTATGTTTTTTGTGTGCTGATTTATTTCACAATTGTGTTCTTCATACCTTGATGTTGGATTTAGTTCGACTGGTTACATTGATTTAAAATACATAAGCAATAGCAGATTGTCAGTTTTTGATGTAAAAGTCTTGTTCAGAAATGTAAAAATAACACATTTGGCAATGTTTGACAGTAAAAATTACACATTTGGGACTAATTCTGTCATTGAATTGTCTTTTATTTTTTTAGATTTGATTAAAATGAACATCTGGGAAGTAGCTGATGAGTTTGGACCATGTAACTGATTTTGTTACTGGGATGAGATGATAATTGATTTGGAATCTGTGGCTGGAGCATATTAATGGGTGCAGGAAGGAGTGCAGGTGAGTTGGACTTGATTGTTATCTAGTTGTTTTACATAGAATATGGGGATAAATGGATGGGCTAAAACAATAGCTTTGAATTTGTATGCAAATAGATGCTGGGAAAAAAAATGGAGATGTGTTACTAAGATTGGTTAATAATCTCTAAGTAGTTAAAGCTTTAACTTATGTTTTTTATTTGTGAGTGTTTGAAAAGTATGTTAATTTTTAGCTAAAATTAATTATTTATAAAAAATAATTATAATTTATCGCAAAAATTAAAATTATTTTTAAAAAATTATAAAATCAACACAGAAACACCACAAAAAGGTGCTTTGAGTTCAACAAATCAAACCAGATTGTAATGCGTCCAACACTCTTTATTTTTACCTAGAATTATTCATCTAATCCAACTTCAAATTGAACACAACAGCAAATTCAAAGTAACAATTTCACACACCAGCAAATACAAAACCAACTTTAAATTGAACACACACACACACACACAAAAAAAAACAAAGTAACAAAGTAATAAAGAGTGAACATTTTCAAGAATTTTCTGGAAAACAAAATGGTTAAAAGCGTGTTTATTTTTTACATATACTTTCTTGTAAGAAAAAAAAAAGCAAACACTTGGTAGGCATAAAAATCAAAGAGCGGATTGAGAAGCATTGAGAGGATAGAAAATTAAAAATCATGAGACAGAAAATTACAAATCAAACCCAGGAGAGAGAATCAGACTCCACATCACGCCATGATGCTACAGTTAAGAGAAAATCAGAAGCCCTAGCTCTATAAGGAATGGAAATCAAAGGAAAGCTCAAAGCTCAAACTCAGAAAAAATCAGAGACAGAATGAGATTGTAAGCTTCTTACCAACGGCGGCGAAAAACGGTGGCGAACTACGACGGTGGCAGCTGGAGTTTGACGATGGAGGTGGGTGATGACGATGGCGGTGCGGCGGCCAGCATTCGAAGGAGTGTGGTGGTTCTGGATGAGCGGCATAGCATTTGGAGGAGCGGCAGAGCTATTGGGCATATTCGAAGCCGGTGGTGCTTCAGGGGAATTAAGAAGAGCGCGGGTTACGCTTTGCGTGTTTGGGCAATAACCCTTGCATCAAGATTATTGGGATTGAGAAGAATGGTGGGCGGGAACTCAGGCAAAACTAAACCGTTAGATTCAAAACATGAGCAATTCTCTGGACAATTTGAAAAACTGAGCTGAAATATTATATAGATTATCGTTGAATATAAATTTAAATAATTTTAATTATTAAATCAAAAATATGACATAGTATATATGACCGCTATGATTTATAATATAAATTGGGAGAGTGCCATCATGGTATACATGCGTTTTATCCTCAATTAACTCAATCTTTCCAAGTGTATATTTTCTCTAAAATTAGATTGTTCTCTCCAATGCTTCTTTTTTTACTTAATCTAATTTTATGTGAGCATAATAATTTTAACAAAATAAGTTAAGTGATTTTAAGTCAAATAAAAATTATAATAAATTTTTTTATTTTTTTATATAATTTTATATTCAATATACATCTTGTTTGATAAATCTTAATGAATAAGTTTTAAAAAAATTTATAAAAAAAAATAAATAGATATAATAAAATTTATAATATTTTAAAAAATATATAAAATATTTTATTAATATGCGGCAAAAAAAAAGTTAAAAACCATTAAACAAAACGGTTATAAAAAGAATTGTCAAAAATAGAGATTTTTTTTTTTTTGCTAAAAAATTTTTAAACCAACTTAAACCAGCAACCAAACAAATCTCTATTTGGTCGGCAGTAACGGCGTTAAAAGCTAAAGGGATTGTTAAAAGCTAAAGGGATCTGAGACTCGATCTCACTCCATCCGCTTCAGGCCAAACGATGGGGGCTTCTTTTCATGTCTTTACCATAAAGAAAAACGACGTCGTTTAGTGGAGCTGCCAGTTTGGCACAAAACTACGTCGTTTGTGGCGCATTTGGGCGATGCCATTCTAGACATATATATTGCAGCACTCCCCTCCATAGCCGGCCTTCTGCGTCGACTACGGTTTTTCTCTAACTTCACGGTAAGAGAGAGCGGCGATTACACCGGCACCTCTGCCATGGTTCTCAAGTACGTCTCTCTCTCTCTCTCTCTCTCTCTCTCTCTCTCTCTCTCTCTCTCTATACATATCATGCACTTATATATGTGTGTGTGTGTGTGGCGCGCCTATTATCGTTTCTCTATCATTCTTGGGGTCGAAGCTGAAAAGAAATCTAGGCTTGGATCGCTAGTGTTTTCCCTCTCGGATGTATTCGATTTACTGTAAATGCATATTTAAATTCTATGTTGAGTAATGATCTATTCATCTGATTATGTCATATGTCAAAATAGACACTTAGTCGCTGGCCTTCTGATTTAGTTTGTGTTTTTGGTTATATTTGATTTTGAGTGATTACTGATTACCCTGAGGTTGTCTTCTTCTATTTTCAAAAAGAAACCTCGTAAATCGTTGGCGTTGAGGACTGAGCAACCTTGTAAATGTCAGAGTGCAATGGTTTTTATTTTGGTCGGAACATGATAAAATTCTTTCTTTGAAAAATGTGTTAGCACATGTTTCCATCTGAATTGGATTTGCCTCTGAAGTAAAGATAATTTATTTATTTAGTATATATTGTACACTGTGCCTGGTGAAATTTTTCTTAGTGCTGCATTTTATCTGTTTAGAGTGCCATTGAACTTTACTGAATTAGTGAAATTCTGGAATGAAATATTGGGCATGACCATTGTGTTTGTGATTTTAATGCACCCGAGTAATGTGAAATGTTTAGAGAGATATTTTGGTTTTTTCCCCCTTATGTCTCGGTGAAAACCCGATTAACAACAGCTGTATTATTGGGCTTCTAGCTCTTGAGGAATTTTCGATAAGGTGAAATGGCAGGAGGCCTGGTGAAGGGCTTTGGTGGATAGTAGACTAAGTAGAGTATTTTGTTTAATGGAAATTGCTACATCTATGATTCTCTATTAATATGTTGCTGGTGCATTATCTAGCCATAACAAATTCATTTTTCTGAATAAGAAAGGTCGAAAAATAAATAACTTATTTGCCTTTTCTGTGTGTTTGAATACCAGTATGAAAGGAGAAACTCTTTCTCTTACATTTTACAACTCAATTTCAATACTTATTTAGGAAGTGCAATAATGTTATTTTAAAAGAAAAAGTTTCCAAACTTTTGTCAAACAAGCATGCTCTAAAAGACACTAAAAAAACTTAGTTACGAAATGTTCTAAAAGCCATTGAAAAAATTAAGCTACCAAATGGCCTACTTTATTTTTTAACATTTTTAGCAAAATAAAAAAAATAAAAAGTTTTGGTTACCAATTAAGCTCTCAAAATTTAATATTTAACTTAATTAGTGCATAATGCTCAGACTAACTAATACAATTTACAAGACATGGGTACATTTTTAAAAAGTGGATGATGCATTCTGTAGTGTTGAGTATTCTTAACTTGTTCAAAAGTTATGTTCACTAATCACCATTTGATTTTGATCGTTTTTTATTTCCAAGAAATATAGAATCTACTTGTCATTTTAAGAGCCTTCCACGCACAAGGCACATAATTCTCCTTTATTTAAAAAAAACTATTTTTAGGTACATTGTACATCCAAGGACATCAGCTAATTTTCTAGCACTGTTGATTGGAGGCATTCTGACATTTCTGCCCTTTGTGAAAAAAATGGAGTTCCTAATGAATAGAACTACGGCGTCATTGTGTGGAAACTATCCTTATTCAAGCATGTTGCAGTCATGTCTATAATTTAACTTGCTGGGAAGTTGAAACAGGATAGTGAAACTAAAGCGCTCTCCCATACCCTCTCTCCCTCTCTGTGTATGTGTTCGTCATCTTTGTGGTGCTTTTTCCATGTAGGCATCCCTTTAATGCCTTGAAATGCTTGCTAACTTTTAAAAAAGAGTCAATGTATTGTGCTGATGTTCCATATGCTTGCGCCTGGACTTTCCTGGGCATACAAACTGGATTAGCAGTGCCTTATGGCCTTTTGTTTTTCAGTGTTTGACTGCTTACTGTGCTTTCTTTTAAACCAGCATTAGATTTCATGGATAATGTTACTTCAATTGGAAGAAATATGATTAACAAATTGATCTTGTCTTCCTATCAGGACTGAACTTTGCCGCTTTAGCGGTGCCAAGATATACCCTGGTAAGGGTATCAGATTTGTTCGCTTGGACTCTTAGGTGAGTTGCATTCCTGGCCCTGGTTTTTGACTATATCTCACATGCCATAAACTTAATTGTGTTTTTCGATGGAGTTCAGAGTGTTGCATCTAATCTTTTCTTTACTTTTTTGTTCTGTTGTATTACCTTCTTGTTTTTTGTTTTTTATTTGTCATGAATGGATCCACATCCCAGTTTCTTGACATTAGACTAAATTTAGACTAAACAAGGGTATTTGGTTTCACTGAAGGTTTTCCTGTTTGCTAACACAAAATGCAAGAGGTACTTCCACAATCGTCATCTTTGGGCTTCTTTATAGGATATTGCTGCTGAAACTGTGAAAAAGAGGCACCGTGCCACCAAAAAGCCTTACTCAAGGTCTATAGTTGGTGCCACCTTGGAAGTTATACAAAAGAAAAGAACAAAGAAGCCAGAAGTCTGTGAAGCTGCTTTGTGGTATGCGCACATATGTTTTTTTTTTTCCTTGCATTCATAAAATTTTATCGGCGTTGAACACTGTCTTGCTGTGAATTTGCTGAGTTGCTTGGCACTGAATCATATTTGATCAACTTTTACAACTACACTTAACTAAAATTGTTTTGCACAGTGAAATCAAGGAGAGGATCAAGAAAACCAAGGATGAAAAGAAAGCAAAGAAAGCAGAGGTGATGGCTAAAGTTCACAAGTCAACCAAGGGTAACATTTCCAATGGTGCTGCACCAAAGGGTCCAAAGCTTGATGGTGGTGGTGGGAAACGATGATTTCTTTCTCTCCTCACATTTTTTCTTTCCCAGTTGTCAATGAACCATGAAAATAAACCTTTTAAAGTTAAGACGAAACTCCCTGTTTCAGATTGTTGTGTAAGAATATTGTTATTACGGGTATGGATTTTCTCTCTAAATTTCTCTCCTTTTATTTTGCTGCACTGTGTTGAGTGTTTTATTGTTTGATTGGGCTGGAGACCCTAGTCATCATTGTTCGACTTCTGGTGCTTGTATTTTTCTTGGTGAAAATCTTATTTCCTGGCCAACAAAGAGACAGCCAACTGTAGACCACTCTATTACCATTCTCTACTGGTCAAATAGTTGATTGGCTTGGGTTCGCGTGCTTCTATATACGATCTTTCAGTTTTTTGTCCCTAAACTATGGTGGCACAAATATTTAAGCTATTGCTTTAGTTTTTAATCTTGTTTTTCATGCTCAAACTAAACACACTCAGATTGATTACCATTTTGTTTGAAATTGTGTCGTTCGTAAGGATTTGGAAGTTTATGTTTGAAAACGTGTGGTTCGGAAGGATTTGGAAGTTCATTTTGACACTAGTGAAGATCAACTTATTAATACATTTACCAAAGGCTTGTCCTCTCCACGTTTTGCTCATCTCAAACCCAAACTTATGCCCCATGCTGGTTCATCAGTTTGAGGGAGTGTATTACCCATCTTCTCTGTGTTAAGCAACAGTTTGTAACTAATTGCAACTATATTGCTAGCTGGCACTTGACAGTGGTAAACCTTTACCTCTATATATACTCACTCGGTGTAACAAAGCGATGATTTGTTCTAACATTTCCTCACTTGTTTTTGTTTTTTTTTCTGTTTTGTGAAATTGTCACTTGAAATAAAATTCAAATGGAAATTCCTTCCAAGACTCAACTCTCTCCCACCTTGTTCTCCATGTTTGGCTACCGCTGACTGCCCCATTTCCCAATCCCTCTCACCATTGCCGGCTCTCTCCCACACTCTTGCCCCTCCCTGCCTCTCCCTTTCCAACCCTCCTCTGCATAGTCGATGCCTCCTCTTTCATCTCCCCTCTCTCTCTCTCTCTCTCTCTCTCTCTCTCTCTCAGAAAATGGAGAGGCGTTTAGAACTTGTACCATTAAGGTTTTGTTTTTAAAGGTAATTTCATGAGAATAGGAAAAAAAAAACTCAAAATGTGTATCAAAGTTTTAGACTGTAAATAGAAATACCCATCAAATACGCGATCACCGAAATTAAATGCCCACCAAAGTCCAAACAATAATCCTTAAGAGCTTTTGTCTTTGCAAATTGTAATTGCAATCTCATCATGAGAAGAGTTTCTAATTTGAGTTGTGCTATGCGAAAAAAATGTAGAATACAGAATTGTCACAACCTTTTCATAAGAGATGAGACTCACAACACTATAAAATGTTCAGTTTTAAGAGACAGTTGTAACTGATTCTATATTCTACATATGTGCACTTATTTTTTTTTCCTTTTAAATTTAAGGTACCAAGAGATGCAATTGATCCTCATGTTGTCTATCTTTAGACTCATTAATAAATCAAACTCACTTCTTTCACAATACCAAAAGCGCGTTGGCCGACACACTGAGATATAAAAATAAAATAAAAAACACATTGGCTAACTTTGATTTCGATTAATTGAGAGTGTTCGGAGGAGGATTAGGTACAATTTACATCTTTCATATAGTATTTGCAATGTAGTAGTATTTGGTTAGAGAGAATCAATACCTCAATTATTAAATACATTGAGTTTGACTTTCTTTATGATCATTTGATGTTACGAGAGACATGATAATATGACTAAAAATTGAGAAGGATAATAGCTATGTAGACAAGAAAAGGAATAGGGTTTCAGTTTAAAGCTAAGATAAATAAGTGTTGTGAAACAAGTGCAAAAATGGAAAAAACACTAGAATCATAACCACGACTCGATGGGTGGCGATATGAAAAAGTTCAAAGGCAAATGCTTTGTATGCAACAAGTTAGGCCATCCTGGAGAGAATTGCCGTAGTCGCAAAAATCAAGAAAATGCCTCTATGAAGCGAAAGCATGTTCAGCTAAATATAACTGAGCTAGAGAATCTCTACTGATGTGTTTAATATGAATATGTCGGTTGTGGTGTCTGAAATAGATTTGTTATAATCTAATTCTAATAAATTGTGAGTGAATATAGGTACAACTCGACATGTCTAGATCACATAATATTTACTACCTATCAACATGGGACAAATAGAGAATAACTTTTGATACAATACTCTTCTACTACAAATAATGAAAAGTTGAGTTGAAAATGATTTTGAGGAAGGAACCGACGCTTAACAATATCCTTCATGTGTTAGAGATTCGAAAAAGATTGTGTTTGAATTATTGTTAAGCAAAAATAGGTTTAAATTACTCTTTGTTTTTGATAAATTTGCCCTAGGTAAGGACGGCATGTACATATTATATGTCCGATGATTTGTTTAAACTCAATGTACTCATGTCTTCTATTATTAATAAAAAATGAGAATATTTCAAAGAGTACTATATACAAATTACACCTTTCATGTTGTATTTGCAGTAGTATTTTGTTAGAGAGTATCAATACGTCAATTATTAAACGCATTGAGTTTGACTTGAGATAAACTAATTCATCCAGCTTGATGCATTTGTACTGATGCAATATTAATTTCTCACTTATTGATACAAAAAATACGAGTCTAATGTTATTGAGAAAATTATTCAGAATTTTAAAGTACCACGTGATATTGTTAGGTACAATTTTTGATAAATAAAAATATTCGAAATATACTAAGTCTAACTTTGGTCTTAAAAAGTATGGGCTTTTTTTGGAGTTTTTTTTTGTCCTTTATGCCCTTTTTTTAATTTTTTATTTAAATATTTTATTTTTTCACTTTCTTGTGGCAGAGAAGGTGAAAAAAGCTACAAAAAAGCCTATTAAGTGGTTTTTTTTCATCTTATCTGATTTAAAAAAAATATTTTTTCGTTATTTTTCAAATTTCTTATGACACAAAAAATTTAAAAAAATATATTCATTGGGCTAATGTTGCAAAAAAAGTTTATTAAAGACAAAATATTGTAAAAAATTACATCAAACACAAATATGGATTATCTTCAGTTTTTCACTTACATAACAAAAGCAAATCAACATTGAAATTTGTTCAAATTCCGTCACGGTCACTGGAGATTTACCTAATTGTTAATTTCATAATTTTAAGATTAGTCAAGATACACACAAACTGAAACGAATACATAGTTATCAAAAAATATATATTGAAATTTATATTACAACAGGTTGCCGAAAACATATTTGAATAAAAATTTAGGTGATGCGAGTTAATGTTAGTTAACTACATATACCCCAGTCAGGGACGGACACATGATTTTAATTTAGGAGGAGCGAATATTAAATTTAAAAAAAAATCTTACAGAAGTAAACTTATGTAATTATGAAATATTTTG
>JAOTRH010480929.1:3219-25438 GCA_034768845.1 Heliamphora exappendiculata | reverse complement strand
TTGAGGCTTACTTTCTAAAACGTTTTGATAAAAATATGTTTTTACATGTTTTGGTTTGATCTCCATGGTTTCATGGATTGAATATCTTGCTTATACATGCGTTGTTTAACTGCTTTTGAGAAAAATATTTTGAAATGTTTTGTTAATCTCCATGTTCATGGATGGATCTATATCCATGTATAATGTATATTTGCGAAAAGGTTTTATAGTGTGTGCTACAGTTCAGTTTTTAGAAGATTATCTAGATTATCTACAGTTTGGTTTTTAGAAGATTATCTATATTTGCGAAAAGGTTTTGTAGCTGTGCACTTTTCAAACTGTGAAACTGCTAAAATGGGAAATACTTGGCTTGTTTTGGCTTGTCACTAGTCCAATAATGCATCTAAAAATCCTTCTTTTCTCTCCCTACATATTTGACTGCAAAAGTATTATCACACACTTGATAATCTTGCAGCATGTGGACTAGGAACCTCCATTTTTCAGAAGCTGCATAGAACCTCCATTATCACACACTTGATAATCCTGCAAAAGTATTATTTTAGAATTTGTGATCCTTTTTTCCGTAATTTAGGTACATAAATATCTATCTTGACTCTCTAATACCCTCTTATTTTTTGTGTTTTTGGGTTTGAACTTATCAAATTTTTGGTTTCTCTAGTTGTAGATGTTCTTTCCCCTAGGTAAGATCTCAGTTATGAAAAAAAAATCTTTACTTCTTATGTTATTATTAATATTATTTATTATTTATAGCAAACATGGCAAGTAAACGATATCGTACATGTAACATGGAGGATGATTCACAACCTAATCGGCCAAATGGCACTTCACATGGGCCTTCACAGCCTATCCAATCACATGGGTCTTCACAACCCCACCATGGGTCCCCACAAGCTTCGTCACATAACTCCTCACGCACTCACAATACAGAGGATAACATTAATGATGAGTTATTTAGGGAATTACAAGTTGGAGCTACAGGTTGGGTGTTCATAGTTTCTTTTTATAATTTCATTTCATATTATTGTTGTAGCTTATGTTCATTATATTAGTCACATCTAATCTTTTTAAAGGTTATTTCTTTTAAATTCAGATGAAGCAAGTAAGCGTAATAAACGAGGAGTTACACAAATGTTTGATGTTTGAAATCTGCCACCAGGAAAACGAATTATGGTAACATTCAATAAATCTTTTCAGCCTATTGGAGTAGAAGGTGGTGTGTTCAATCACTTTATAGGAACTGTTGCTAGGAAACCAAATCTATGCCCAATTAATTGCGGTAATTGGCATAAAGTGCCAGATCATTATAAAGAAGAATGCTTTACTATTGTTGAGGTAATAATTTGTAGTTACAAATATTTTTTTGTCACTATTTGTGAATATCACACATTAGTCTTTTAGTATTTTTTGGAATGTTTATATCTTGTTTTCACATTAAAATATGTAATTGCAGTCTAAGTTTGTTCTTCCTAAAGATGGGGGAAAAAGAATAACAATCAAGATTAATATCTTGAAGCAGTTAGGCGAGAAATTGAGAAATTGAAAATGTAGCTTAAAATCAAAATATTTTGATGTGACAAAAACAGCAGCAGAAATAGTGGCTACAGCACCTATAACAGTAAATCGTGAGCAATATGCTGACCTTGTTTCTTACTGGTTGTTAGAGAACAGACAGATATTAAAATTTTTGTTGATTATGACAAAAGTTGAAAAAAGCTATTGTATGATTGTTAGCATTATAATATTTTTTCTAAATAAAGGAACTTTGTGTGAAGAACAAGACAAATAGAGAAAATCAAAAAGATCAACATACAGCAGGATCAAAAACTTATGCACAACATGGGAAAGAATTGGTATTTAGAATTTTATGGATTGTTTGATGTTTTTAAGTTGATTATCATATTATGCTTCTATTTTAAAGATTGAATTATTTATACATAGGAGGAAGAAAAAAGGATTGCACCTAATCGAGCACAGCTATATATAGCGACTCATACAAAGAAAGATGGTATGCCAGTAAATGAAACAACAGCCGAGAACATTGTAACTGCTCATCATTTTTTCTCATTAGAAAGTAGTATGTTTCTTGCTAACTAGTCATAATTCTTTTTATTTTTCATTAATTCAATTAAAATTATGAGTTTTAGAAAAAAAATGGAAGAATTGTTGAAATCACAACCAAATGGCACAGAAGAGAATTACCATGGATGCATAGTTTGGTCGGCAAATGACATTTATTCTCAAGTAATTGATAAACCTGAGCGTAATGGTCGTATTCGTGGTTTGGGATTTAGGCCCACTCCTAAAAGCAGCAACTTAGGTTTTGGAAAATTTAAAAGGTTAAAAGTATCTTCTGAAGAAGAGAGAGCAAGAGACAAAGAAACGATCCGTGAGTTACAAGAAAAGCTGCAAGCACAAGAAGATAAGTTGCAAGTTCAGTCTGGTGAAGTAAGCATTTTAAAAGAGCAAATGGCATTCTTGCTTAGGTAATTGCATGGTTCTACTAGCTCACAAGTTATTATTATTTTTAGTTTTAAAAATATTTGTAATTCATGATTCTACTTAACTACTTAAGCTTTTCTTAAGCTTCATGAAGATATATTTCGTATATTTATGTAAGTTACATATTGTCCAACTTAGGTTCAAGACGAAACTAGTGTCCCACTTGATCAGGTTTCTCCGCAACAACGCCAAAGATCATCTTATGGGAGTAATGAAATAGAATGTCACGGCCGAGGTACATTATTTTTATTAATTTTGTTGCTTCTAAGTTTGAATAATTTGAATGTTTTATGTATTGTGAATATTTACTTTATTCATCCATCTTTATTTTACTGAATATTAGTAACTTACTATATTACATATTTTGTATTGCAGGTAATAGGACAATGTGGAAGCAACTACAAAGCTAGTTCGTAGTAGAGATCTTTGCAAGAATGGAAGCATCTACCATGCTATTTGGAGTATTTATGTTTTTATGTTTAGGCAAGATATTTTTTGGTTTATGGTATTGTGACAAATTTATTAAAGCACTTGATTTACTTTTGAGTTTGAATTATGAAAAGTTAGTGTAATGAATGTTAGAAATTATTGTTGATTTTACATTTTAATTTTGAGTTATTAATAAATTTTAAAATGATAGAAAATGTATTTTGTCGTAATAGTAGATATTGCGGTGTCAATTTTAAAAAATATTGAAAATTTTTGTCAATAATTGAAATATGAATATGAATTAGCAGCACCTAAAAGTGGCACTAAAATTTTTTTTAGCAGCGTTGAAGGCTTTTATCTAGCGGTTAAAAGCGCTGCTAAATGGTAGGTTACTGCAGTGGTTTCATTTTTTGTGGTGAAAATAGCAACAATTAAAATCATTCGCTATAGAGTGTCAAAAAGGCTTTTCCTAGCGTTTAAAAGCGTCGCTAAAGGGCAAGCTATAGCAGCAGTTTGGTTTTTATGTGAAAATAGCAACGCTTAAAATCTGTTGCTAATAGAGTGTTCTAAAGCTTTTACCTAGCTATTAAAAGCGACGCTAAAAAATAGGCTATAGCAGCGGCTTTGATTTTTGTGGTGGAAATAGCGACGTCTACAATCCGTCGCTACAGAGTATTAGTAAAGTGTCAACATGTTTTTTCCCAGCATCGTAACCGCTGCAATATCTATCGTTGGGAAAAAAAATGCTATACCAGTGACTTTAAAAACCATCGCTAAATACCTACACCGACGGGTACTCCTAGCGATTTAAGCGACGGTTTAGGAACCGCTGGTATAGACAGATGGGACATTTAACAGCGGTTTTTATAACATTTGGCGACGCTAACGACCGTTGCTAAAACTCACATTTCTTATAGTGATGTGTGCCTGCAATTTTCTCTAGATGATAATATCACATAGCAGCCACAAAAAGGAGAAGAGGAGGAATGGTATATATATTTTTGTGTAGTTATTTTAAAAAATTCAAAAAATTAAAAAGTAGTTATTGTGCAGTTTTGTGTCAGGGCTTCAAAAGTTGGTAACTACCAAATTCTGGGTTTGTGCATTATAAGTCGCATCTAATCTTTTTTAAGGTTATTTCTTTTAAATTCAGATGAAGCAGGTAAGCGTAATAAACGAGGAGTTACACGAATGTCTGATGTTTGGAATCTGCCACCAGGAAAACGAATTATGGTAACATTAAATAAAGCTTTTCAGCCTATTGGAGTAGAAGGTGGTGTGTTCAATCGCTTTATAGGAACTGTTGCTAGGAAACCAAATCTATGCCCAATTAATTGCGGTAATTGGCATAAAGTGCTAGATCATTATAAAGAAGAATGCTTTAGTATTGTTGAGGTAATAATTTGTAGTTACAAATATTTTTTTTGTCACTATTTGTGAATATCACACATTAGTTTTTTTATATTTTTTGGAATGTTTATATTTTGTTTTCACATTAAAATATGTAATTGCAGTCTAAGTTTGTTTTTCCTGAAGATGGGGGAGAAAGAATAACATTCAAGCTTAATATCTTGAAGCAGTTAAGCGAGAAATTGAGAAATTGAAAATGTAGCTTAAAATCAAAATATTTTGATGTGACAAAAACAGCGGCACAAATAGTGGCTACAGCACCTGCAATAGTAAATCGTGAGTAATATGCCGACCTTGTTTCTTACTGGTTGTCAGAGAAAGGACATATATTAAAATTTTTGTTGATTATGACAAAAGTTGAAAAAAGCTATTGTATGATTGTTAGCATTATTTTTTTTTTCCTAAATAAAGGAACTTAGCGTGAAGAACAAGACAAATAGAGAAAATCAAAAAGATCAACATACAGCAGGATCAAAAACTTATGCACAACACGGGAAAGAATTGGTATTTAGAATTTTATGGATTGTTTGATGTTTTTAAGTTGATTATCATATTATGCTTCTATTATAAAGATTGAATTGTTTAAACATTGGAGGAAGAAAAAAGGGTTGCACCTAATCGAGCACAGCTATATATAGCGATTCATACAAAGAAAGACGGTACGCCAATTAATGAAACAACAGCTGAGAACATTGTAAGTGTTCATCATTTTTTGTCATTAGAAAGTAGTATGTTTCTTGCTAACAAGTCATAATTCTTTTTAGTTTTCATTAATTCAATTAAAATTATGAGTTTTAGAAAAAAATGGAAGAATTGTTGAAATCACAACCAAATGGCACGGAAGAGAATTCCCATGGATGCATAGTTTGGTCAGCAAATGACATTTATTCTCAAGTAATTGATAAACCTGAGCATAATGGTCGTATTCGTGGTTTGGGATTTGGGCCCACTCCTAAAAGCACCAACTCAGGTTTTGGAAAATTTAAAAGGTTGAGAGTAGCTTCTGAAGACGAGAGAGCAAGAGACAAAGAAACGATCCGTGAGTTACAAGAAAAGCTGCAAGCACAAGAAGATAAGTTGCAAGTTCAGTCTGGTGAAGTAAGCATTTTAAAAGAGCAAATGGCATTCTTGCTTAGGTAATTGCATGGTTCTACTAGCTCACAAGTTATTATTATTTTTAGTTTTAAAAATATTTGTAATTCATGATTCTACTTAACTACTTAAGCTTTTCTTAAGCTTCATGAAGACATGTTTCGTATATTTATGTAAGTTACATATTGTCTAACTTAGGTTCAAGACGAGACTAGTGTCCCACTTGATCAGGTTTCTCCGCAACAACGCTAAAGATCATCTTATGGGAGTCATGAAATAGAATGTCACAGCCGAGGTACTTAGCGTGAAGAACAACGCTAAATAATTTGAATGTTTTATATATTGTGAATATTTACTTTATTCATCCATCTTTATTTTACTGAATATTCGTAACTTACTATATTACATATTTTGTATTGCAGGTAATAGGGTAATGTAGAAGCATCTACCGAGCTAGTTCATAGAGATCTTTGCAAGAATGGAAGCATCTACCATGCTATTTGGACTATTTATGCTTTTATGTTTAGGCAAGATATTTTTTGGTTTATGGTATTGTGACAAATTTATTAAAACACTTGATTTACTTTTGAGTTTGAACTATGAAAAGTTTGTCTAATGAATGCCAGAAATTATTGTTGATTTTACATTTTAATTTTGAGTTACTAGAAAATTTTAAAGTTATAGAAAATGTACTTTGTCATAATAGTAGATATTGTAGTGTGAATTTAAAAAAATATTAAAAAATTTTGTCAATAATTGAAATATGAATATGAATCAGCAGCACCTAAAAGTGGCACTAAATTTTTTTTTAGTAGCGTTGAAGGCTTTTATCTAGCGGTTAAAAGCGTTGCTAAATGGTACGCTATTGCAGCGGTTTCATTTTTTGTGATGAAAATAGCAACAGTTAAAATCAGTCGCTATAGAGTGTCAAAAAGGCTTTTCCTAGCGTTTAAAAGCGTCGCTAAAGGGCAAGCTATAGCAGCAGTTCGGTTTTTAAGTGGAAATAGCAACGTTTAAAATCTGTCGCTAATAGAGTGTTCTAAAGCTTTTACCAGCTGTTAAAAGCGACGCTAAAAAATAGGCTATAGCAGCGGTTTTGATTTTTGTGGTGGAAATAGCGACGTCTACAATCCGTCGCTACAGAGTATTAGTAAAGTGTCAGCATGTCTTTTCCCAGCATCGTAACCGCTGCAATATCTATCGTTGGGAAAAAAATGCCAAACCGGCGACTTTAAAAACCGTCGCTAAATACCTACACCGACGGGTATCTCCTAACGATTTAGGTGACGGTTTAGGAACTGCTGGTATAGACAGATGGGACATTTAACAGCGGTTTTTATAACATTTGGCGACGCTAATGACCGTTGCTAAAACTCACATTTCTTGTAGCGATGTGTGCCTGGAATTTTCTCTAGATGATAATATCGCATAGCAGCCACTAAAAGGAGAAGAGGAGGAATGGTATAGATATTTTTGTGCAGTTATTTTTTAAAATTCAAAAAATTAAAAAGTAGTTATTGTGCAATTTTGTGTCAGGGCTTCCAAAGTTGGTAACTACCAAATTCTGGGTTTGCTTCATAATAGTGTATATATATATATATATTCTCATATTCATAGAGCTAATAATTTCACTAATACTATTATTATCACTTCTCTTTACTATTACATTTATTGTTTACGTTTCAAATCATGTTAGTATATTTTCTCGTAACTAATCTCAAATTGATGTCACTCTTACCATTTTATAAATTGTTATTTTTATTTTATTATTTTTAATATTATCATACAATAAACTTAACATTCTAATTTTTAGATCTAGAATATCTATTCTATTTACATGATATTAGTTATTAGCCCAACATTCTATGCAATATAACATATAGTTGGTTTAACCTCTCACTTCACCATGGTAGCTAATCAAAATTATGTGTCACTTTTCAATTTAACCTATAACTCACATTTTTTTAATGTACTGGTAACTGGCAACGAATGGCAATGGAGCAGGGGCGGGGATTATGTCTCTCATCTCTATTTCTATTTAATTGGGAGAGAAATAGAAAAATATAAAAAAATAGCAAGAGCGGGATAGGAACGAGGATACATCAGAAATAATTTTTTAGTTTTAAGAGAATGAAACTAATAAAAGTTGTAGATAATAAACAAAAAATGCTTAATGAATTATTAGGACGAAAAAATATAAAATGTAACAAATAGAGATAAAAATAAGAGAAATATAATATTTGTATGCTTTAGTCTTATTATATTTCTAAAAAATAAATTTTATACAATTATTCATATTTAAAAAATATTTATTTTATGTAATAGGAGCTAGGACAGGCAAAAATGCGACGAGTAAAAATATATACTATTCCCATCCCATTTATAGTTTAGGGTAAATTACACTGACCACCCATGAGGTTCACAAAAACATCAATCACCTCTTATGTGGTTTCTGAAATATCACTAACTTCCCATCTAGTTTAGTTTTTGCATCAAATTAGTTAAATCGTCAAATTTTCGTTACTACTTAACGAAAAAACTATTTTTCAATATATTTTTTTTATTAGAAAATAATATATTAAAATTATTTTTCATCAAAAACTGTTTTTATTATTATATACAAAAATAATATATTATTTTTTAATTAAAAAATATACATTAAAAATAGTTTTTCCATTAAATAGTAATGAAAATTTGACAGTTTGACTAATTTGATGCAAAATTTAAACTAGATGGGAGATTAGTGACATTTCAAAAATTACAGGGAAGGTAATTGATGTTTTCGTGAACCTCATGAGAGGTTAGTGTAATTTACCCTATAGTTTATCATAGAATTCTATTGAAATTCTTTGACCACTAATCTTTTCTTGTACCTTTAGCTCTTGTGTCACTTCCGTGTAGGCTGTTTTATTCTTAAAGCAAGGGTCCTGTTTGGATATTCGTTTTTGTTTTGAAAATAAAAAAAGATAAGGTTTTCTTTCTAAAGCAAAAGAGGAAAATATCCAAACACATGAAAAATAAAATTGGCATTTGATTTTTTAAAAATAACCAAGTAAAAAGAAATAATGGTTTGGAGACTAAGATATGAAATGGGAAAGGTGTTAGATACTCATTTCACTCAATCGTTAGATTGACATTTACGTTATCACATTCAGTTTTTGTCGTAAATTTTTTAAAAGTCACAGATACAGAATGGAAGGTTAAAAAGAGTCCATATAAATGCATACAAGGAAAATGAAAAATCCTATCTAAAAAGGAAAAGAAAATCGTAAAGTGTCATTTGGTACAATTTTCCATATCCATTATGCTACATTTATTGTCTAACAGAGCTCAAAATATAGTTTTAGGGTACTGGTTCAACAAAAATAATTCGAATGTAGCAACCAGAGGTTGGAGCCGTAAACTCGTAGCAGTTATAAAAACAATTGCGTCTGTCACAAATAACAAAAATAATTTATGGCCGTAGCAACCAGAGGTTGAGGCAGTTATATCCAAAACTACCATAATGATTTTTATAGTATACAGTGTGCGAATTGGCTTGAACATATGAGGATCATGTTATTATAGAATAATAGAATACTTTTTAAAATGCTATTTTCCTTAAAATCTCAAACATTCTCATGGTCATTCAAAGTATATTTAATGTTACAGCCTAAAAATTAAAAGAAATGCATGAAATAAATAAAATTTAAAAATAAATTAAAAAATAAAAAATAAAAAGGTGAATAAATGAAAGAAACAAATGGGAAATCCTAGTCGCAACAATCCCCAGGAGAGATAAATGGGGGGTTTAGAAGCGTTATGACGTCCTACGGGTACTTGAAATGAGTAGTCACTCTCGACTGCTTCCTCAATTGAGAGCCATGTTGGTTGGCCAGTCGTATACCAAATGTCCTCCGTACACCAATAAAACTGCGAACTCGACTTGGAAGAGATATACTATCGGGAATAGGGTTAATTAGTATATAGGAAATGTATTGGTGGGGCGTTGAGAATTGAATTTAGTAGAGTATCAGTATTCTTAAACAAAAACTCTTCTTCCTTTTTAAAATGACTGAAAACGATGGAATTTATAAAATTTCAAATGCTGATATTGTCCACTGGCATGCTGCCACATATTTGAAATAGAAGGTTCTATAGAAAGGATGCGGCAATAAACATTGAACTTCGTAGCTATGAGAAACAATTAGGAAACATAACGATAGTTTCATTATAAAGTCACGACTAGTTGCAGGATCAAAGAACGATGATGACCATGAAGATCTAATGTAACGACCATTTGTGAGATTAAAGCACCTTCACGGTCGTGAAGTTCAAAGGTAATAGCCGGTTTTGAGATCAAAGCATAATGATGGCTGTGAGGATCAAAGCTAACGGCTGTAATGTTTATAGAGGTATGAGGGTTTTCTTGGGTTTCGACTCGAGTTCTTGGTTCGATAAATGCTTTGAGATATCCTTTGGCATAGTCCCATTTATATTCATCATTGGAGAACACTCGGGGGATGCCTAAGACACGACTTAGTCAAATTGGAGTGTCTACAGTTGTGTGAGGCCCGATTTATTTTATTTTTGTAATATTCTCGACATGTTATATATTGTAGTTGGTTGTTATAGAAATTCTTATTTCTATGTGGTTCTAAACATGTGGTAGCTTAGAAATGCATGATGTATCGATCCCAGACCTATTTGAATGTTGTAGCAAAAAGTTGGTAACTTTTTGGGCAGAACCACTCGATTATCCCTTACACTGATCGATTGGTCTGTCGTGGGTAGATAAGGTTAAGTGGGCTAATTGCTTGGGTTGTTGTGCCAAAGCTTCTCCTCTAAGCTTCCTCTTCTCTCTCTCTTGGAGAAACCTAAACCCTAGCCTTCTCTCTACCTTTTTGCTTGCTTCGGGCTTGATTTTTGGTGTTGCGATAGTCAAACTCCGATATTCTCGTTGAGGGCTTCGCGTTCATCCGAATGGAATCTCGTTTTGGTGACTTTATTCTTCGAGTTTTTCACTCTATTCCATAGGATCCTAAACTCTTCTGCATTAAAATGGTGTTATATGTGATTATACTCATTTTTATCATTTTAAAATGCTATGAATGTTAGACTTTGTGTTTAACCCTTATTTGGTTGGATAAAAAGCATGTTATGCATTTTTAAGGGATATTACAAAGTTGATGGACGTATGTGTACATGATTTTCAACAGGATGACTTTTGAAAACTAGAAGGATTTAAGTATATGTTGCAAAAACATGGTTTTTGGTTTCTGCTGTTTAGAGCTAACCCTTGGGGTTGAGTCTTGGTTTCAACGTTTAGGTGATAGCTGTGAGCGTATAAGCGTTTTAGTAAATGAGCTGTGTGCCTTTAAACATTTTATACATAGCTGTGTTCATACAAATATTTTGATAGATATGCTATGTGCCTTTCTAATGATTTTATAGATGTACCGTAACAATATATTTAAATTGGGCTTCAATTGCTTCTCGGTAAAAGTCTAAAAATTTGTGCAAAGTAGGTGCTTCGTTTCTTCGGGTTAATCTCCATAAATGAAGTGATTACCCCACTAGGAGGTGTTTGTTGTTGTAGCAAAGTATAGAGCTTGTCATTATCTAGCAAGTCATTGGATGCCCCAGACCTAGGTTAATGGGTGAAAGTCTATAATTGTTACCTTTGTTCCCAGTGCGACATGGTCGGTACATAGAAAATCATCAGTGGTTATGGAAACCTGGTTGAAAAATAATGTGTTGTTTATATTTATTAAACTGTTGTACGCTATTGGATTATATGAAAATTTATAGTTTTGACGATGGAAAATTGTTTTGAGACTTGTGTAGTCGTGTTATTCACATAATTCGTGATATATTATGTTTTTAATTCATGCTAGTCTGTTCTTATTAGGTTTCGGCTTACGTTGTTAGATTTAAAACCTTTCAGGTGAAAATTGTGAGACCCTTACCCGTTTTTTTTTTGGCCTTTTTCAACGCGTGTTTATCGTTTTCGTTACAGCATGTTTATAAGGGAGGTTTGGTGTTGGCCTTCGGGTTAGGTTTTCTATGTAAGTTGTTGGTCGTCTGGGTGAGTGGACAGGTCGTTCGGGTGAGTGGATGTCAGGTTGCGTGGCATGTGATGTCGTGCGCTAAGTTGTGTAGTTTGTGATGTCGAGTCAGGTGTGTGGCAGGTGTTGTCGTGTAGGGTTATGTGGCAGGTGGCGTCGTTATATGAAACGTTGTGTTTATACGTGGCTTTGTGTATTTAAAACTCTGGTTTTATATATACATGTCTTGCATGTGTTGCATGAGTAGTATGGGTCGCGTGTGTAGCATGTAACATGGTTTTGTAAGACGTGGCGTGAGTATAAGGCCATGTGCATAAAAACTCTTGTTATAATTATGCATGCGTTGCGTGGGTGATATATGTTAGCTCTGGTTAACAATGCATAATTAGGGGCGTACATTAGTTCTATGGTGAGAACTTGTGAAGGTGTTTTGAACATTAAAACTCTGGTTTTAAAGATGCATAACGAGGGGCGTATTTGGTCATACGATGAAAACCCGTGAAGATGCATAGTGGGGGCAATATGTTCATGCGGTGGAAATTTGTGAAGATGATTGTGTTGCGTGTGTTGCGTACGTTAACTCTGGTTAACAAGGCCTTGGTTAGGGCGTATATTGGTCCTTCGGTGAAAATCTGAGAAGTTGCATGTGTTGCGTGGCGTGAGTTGCACGTGTTGTGTATGAATTAACATGTATATATCTGTGTTACATGTGGAGCTCTTGGGAGTCGGGGCTCGTAGGAGTCTATTTTTGCTTGTGAAGTATTGTAGTATATATATATATATATATATATCAAACTATTCTTTTAGGGCGCGTGTGAGCCGTGAGATAAAATTATTTTCCAAATGTTTTGTTCTGAGACTTGTATAAGTTAGATATAAAACCATTTTTAAGACTGGTGTGATTTAAAAAATGCACATTATTTTCCTTACATGTTTAGCTTTTATTTCATGATTGTCTAGTTTCTACTGAGTTTTGGCTCACGGTGTGGGATTTGAAATATTTTTCAGGTATTGGTCACGCAAGTTGATATGGAGAAGCTAGTTGAGGTGGAAGATCTGTAGTCTTCCTCTTTATTTCGTTTTGAACCATGTATGTTTACATGTTTTTGGTGTTGGTAAGTAGATTGTAAGCTGGTTGGCAATTATATTCAATGCATGTATATTTTTTTATTTGAGAGTGAACATCGGGTTGGGTGTTTCACGTGGCCCAGAGTTTGGGATGTGACAACTTGGTATCAAAGCTCTGGGTTCGAATACCTAAGAGCCGTGGAAAGAAAGTACATCACCGTGTGAGGTTGATTGTGTGCTTGACTACATGTGTTTAGATGTTTTGACGGTACGAGCATGATAGTGTGTTGAATGTGTAAATGTTGTGTATATGTGAGCATGGGGGTTGAACCTTAGGATTGATTAGTCTTTCCTTCGGGTGTTTGGATTAACAAGCTTGGAAGCCAAGTTAGAAATGTGTTTGGCCGACGTGTATTTTGGCAAGGAATCTAAGTGGGTTATCCAGATTGATGCGTCACTCTTATCGGTTCTCCTCGGTATGTGTGATGAGTTTGCATGATCGTAAATGGCTATGTGTTAGCATGATTATTTGTTTTATGTTAAGTGATAACATGATGCATGAAAGCTTATATGGTTGTGTTACTTTCGTATAGACGCGATGTCTGCACGAAGAGGACAAGGCCATGGTCGAGGCCGTGGCCGTGGTTTTGGCCAAGGAGATGTGCCTATCCCTGATGCTAGGGATGCAAATGCTCCCGAAGGACCTGTTATCATGGTAGAGTTGCTGCATGTGATAGTAGACTCCGTGGGTGGTGTGCTATGTTGAGATGTTGGTTAGTAAGTGTGAAGTTGGGACGAGTTGGTAGATCCTGTATCTTTAAGGTAGTGAGCCGTTGTTTAAAGTATATGACCACGTTTGACTATTTCCTAGGAATGGTTTGGCTAACCACCTCTTGTGCCTGTTTTGATTGCGATCGACAGGGTTGTTTCCTTTTAACCTTGTGTTGAATTTAAGGGATGAAATTCCTTTATGGGGGTAGAGTTGTGAGACCCTGACCCATTTTTTTGGCATTTTTTGACACGTGTTTATCGTTTTTGGTACAGCATGTTTATACGTGTTTTTATGCATGATCGGGCTTAGATATGCATGTGGGGTTGGTTCCTGGGGTCGTTGGGCATTGTGGCGCAACTTTAAAAAAAATTCTCATTTTAGATATTTTCATAACTTATAAGCTAAGTTTTCTTTTTTCAAAATGAAAGCTCTCCCTTCCCTCTAAGTTCTCAGGGGATTGGGACTTGGTTTTCGATGATCAGATAGTGGATTCTTAGTATTCTCGTGGTAGGCTATGCTTTCATTCAGACAGAATTTTGTTCCGACGAAGTTCGTTTTTGCACATGGGTCGAGGTGTTGAGTTTTTGACTCACCGAGGAGGATTCTAGACTCTCACGTCTTAAAGGGGTGGTACATGTAATCGTGCATGTTTTTACCGTTTAAAAATGAATGATAAGTTGTTTTATGTTCGAAAAGGTTAGGTTTTGTTCATGAAACGGGTTTGGTTGGATGAAAAGGGTTTTGTTAAAGTGTCTTTTGTTTTCCTTTGAGGTTATGAACTTCTGTATGTCTGTGGGTTTCAAAAATCTGTGAGATGGTAGTTTATATGTGTTTTGAAGCATCGTAGTGAGTGCTTGAGAGTTGTGGGATTTCGAACTCAAAACGGGGGAAAATCTGGGGTTTTCTTGGGTGCCTGCGTGCTCGAGCGCCCGATGTCCACTTGAGCGGACTAGCTGCGCAGGGCCAACTTCTTTTGATCATATCTCCCTCATTCAGACTCCAAATAGGGTCATTTTGGTACTTAAATTAAAGTCCCGAAAGTCTTCTTTTCAATGACACCACTCTTACAATAAAATTCTTTTTGTAAAAAAATTTATGACCAAAAGAGTGAGGGTATGTCAAATTTTTCTAACCGTTTTCTCCATTTTTTGCCAAACGTCTTAGAAAAGATTATTTTTCATCCTTATTGGAACTTTTTATCAAATTTATTGATCTTTGGGGTTTAGTTCTTGGACCCGGGGTTTGCGTCGTGACATGAGTGGTGGGGTTCATTCGACTGGCTCTTTTCTAGTAGCTTTTCATTTGATTGAATTATGGGATTCTATCGACTAGATTCATGAAGAGAGGTGTGGGTCATTTCTTATTTTGGTTGGTCATGGTGGGGTCGTGGTGGTTCGTTTTGTTGTCATCCTCGGGGGTGACGTGATTTGGGAAATGAGGTCTTAGTGCATGGTTGGGTGCAGAACATGTTGTGTTCGAAATTCTTTTTCTAAAAAAGGAGTATTGGAAAAAGATGGGGTTTTGTGAAAATCGTGTTGTGGGAGGTTTTGTGTTAGCCTTCCGATTAGGTTTGTTTTGAAGGTTGTTAGTCATCTGGGTGAGAGGACGAGTCATCTAGGTGAGTGTATGTCGGGTTGCGTGGCATGTGATGTCGTGCTGGTTTATACGACTTGTGGTGCTGAGTCGGGTGTGTGGCAAGTGTTGTTGTGCTAGGTTATGTGGCGGGTGGCATCGTTACATGAAACATTGTGTTTATACGTTGCTTTGTGCATTTAAAACTCTGGTTTTATATATGTATGTTTTGCATGAGTTGCATGAGTAGAATAGGTCGTGTGTGTGGCATATGACATGGTTTTGTAAGACGTGGCGTGAGTACATGGTCATGTGCATATAAACTCTGGTTATACTTATGCAAGCATTGCGTGGGTGATAAATGTTAGCTCTGGCTAACAATGAATAACGAGGGGCGTACATTGGTCCTACGGTGAGAACACGTGATGGTGTTTTGAACATTAAAACTCTGATTTTAAAGATGCATAACGAGGGCGTATATGGTCCTACGGTGAAAACCCGTGAGGATGCATAGTGGGGGCGTATATGGTCCTTTGGCGGAAATTCGTGAAGATGATTGTGCTGTGTGTGTTGTGTACGTTAACTTTGGTTAACGATCCAAAATATGTTTACTCTGGTTAACAAGGCATTGGTTAGGGCATATATTGGTCCTTCGGTGAAAATCTGAGAAGTTGTATGTGCTGTGTGGTAAGAGTTGCATGTGTTGCGTGGCGTGGGTTACACGTGTTGTGTATGAATTAACATATATATATCAGTGTTACATGTGGGGCTTGTGGGAGTCGGGGCTCATAGGAGTCTATCTTTGCTCATGAAGCATTGTAGTATGTATATATATATCAAACTATTCTTTTGGGGCTCGTGTGAGCCATGAGATAAAATTATTTTCCAAATGTTTTCTTCTAAAACTCGTATGAGTTATGATATAAAACCATTTTAAGACTCGTGTGAGTCAAAAACCACACATTGTTTTCCTAGCATGTTTAACTTTTACTTCATGATTATCTAGTTTCTGCTGAGTTTTGGCTCACGGTGTGGGATTTGAAACGTTTTTTAGGTACCAGTCACATAGGTTGAGCCAAAGGAGTTGGTTGGGGCAAAAGATCTATAGTTTTCCTTTTTGTTTCTTTTTGGACGATGTATGTTTACATGTTTTCGGTGTTAGAATCATGGATTGTAAGTCGGTTGGCAATTATATTCAATGCATGCATAATTTTTTTTATCTGAGAGTGAACATTGGGTTGGGTGTTGCTTATGGGTGTTTGTGGGTGTTTCACGTGCCACGGAGTTTGGGGCGTGACAAAAATGATCGTGTGGCTTGATCTTGAGGAGCTCCAGAGGTGGTGAAGTATAAAACTTTGAGTTTTATCATTCAGAAGTTTATATCGATTTTGATGTTGGATTATGTAATCATTATACTATGTTTTGTGATTGAAAGCATATATTTTGTAAGCCTTAAGGCTATGGTTCCAATGCATGTACGTTTGTATGAGAATGAGAGAAAACAAGGGTTGGTTGTTTTAGTTTCAAGTCGTTTGAAACGATTTTTGGTTGGTTGATTTCAATGTTGTAACAAATGATTTTCGATTGGTTTTATGCTTAATATCAACTCTTGCGCATCAATGGAGGTTTTGAATCAAGTTATAGTACTTTTAGAATTGTCCCATGTTTTCCTTGAAGGTTTTGACAAAGCATGAAATGCGTTAAGTGTTAGATTTCAAAAGTTTGATTTTTGAAAAGTGGTCCGGAGCCTGACCGCTCGATGGACCGATCGATCGGTCTATTGAGTGGTTTAATGTATGTCTCGGTTGTTTGCAGGTGTGAAGAAAAATAGTGTATTGTTAAGGATCGCTTGATCAATCCTTTGACCGATCGATCGGTCTAGATAGATTTTGAAAACTTTGTGTTTTGTTTTAAAATCTTTGCTCTTGGGACTGTAATTTTATTCTTTTGGGTTATTCTTTTACTTAAAATAAACTCTCAAAAGTGCGTTTTTTCAAAGGTTTTAAACTCGCTTCCAATTTATGTTGCTTGACTCGTTTGGGTTCAAGAGGTTTTGATGGATTTTGGTATCACAAAAAGGTTTTTCTTGGGTGGTTCACGTGACATGAATTTTGGAGTGTGACAAGTTACTATTCTT
This sequence comes from Heliamphora exappendiculata, assembly GCA_034768845.1. Lineage (NCBI taxonomy): Eukaryota > Viridiplantae > Streptophyta > Magnoliopsida > Ericales > Sarraceniaceae > Heliamphora > Heliamphora exappendiculata. Next base: position 8,412 of record JAOTRH010480929.1, on the reverse strand, counting down.
TGACAGAACTTGCAACAATTCATGGTGCAAGTGGGTGTCAAATTTATAGAGACAATCCCTTTTGACTAAGCCGTCAATCTTAGGCAAACAAAAACATATGGAAAGTGTGGTCGTATTCGAATTTTCATCGAGTTGCCTACGTATCCCATTGCAAGGGATCAAACCAAAACGTATGCATGACAAATAACTTGATGATGCAAACAAGTAATATAATATGATGCAAATGTATGATCTAATGATAGAAACATATTGAAGACAATATTTTAGGTCTCAACATGATCGAAGAAGATCATTTTAAAGTTATGAATCGGACCGTAGAACTGAGAATAAGTTTCAAGTCATGAAAGGATCGGGGAGTTAGTTTAAAGTCATGAAGAGGACCAAACAAGGCTCTAAGGTCTTGGACAAAATCGAGTTTAATTACTAGGAATTAGTTTTAGGTTATGAAAGGATCAGGGATCAAAAGGGAAAAACTTCAAAAACTTATTCTGCATGCTTTTCTTAAAGCAACGGCCATTAGGTTATGGATGTCACGGCCATGAAAAATAACCCTAGGGTTATGGCGGTCGTGAAGAACGTTTAAAATTCTTGACGGTAGTTGGAAAAGAGGTTTATGGTCGTGCCTTAGTTGCAACGACCATATCATTTTAAGGGGATGGACCTTGCGACTACGAAGTTACAGGAAATTGAACAAATGTTTGGGGTATTTCAAAATTTTCTTTTGGGCGAGACAAAACTTCTTTTTCTTTCTCTCTCGACTCCCTCTGTTTCTTGATTCTCTTGAGTTCTTGACCCTCCCTCTCTCTTGGATTTACTCTTGTTCTGATAATGTATACACTTTTCCCTCTTCCCCTCTTGTATATGATGGTGGTGTCAGCCGTGTAGGTGGTTCAGGTAATGTAGGTGGTGGCGAAAGTTTGCACTGCAGTGGTAGTGATCGTAATGTAGGTGGTGAGGGTGGTGGAGATGGCATGCCAGAGGATGTGGCTGCCCACCTCTTAGAGGGTGTGAGACCCTGACCCATTTCATTTTTGGAAATGATCTAAGTGTTCACGGGAGTAAGAATTTAAGTTAGATCTTGCTTTTTCCGTTCAATTTTTCTCCCAGCGTTGACCGCTCGAGCAGTGGGTGAGCGCTCGAGCGGGCTGGTGGCAGAGAGTGGGTCTGGATGGTAACCGCTCGAGCGATGGTATGGCAGAGGAGTATGTCGGCAGGGATCCGCTCGAGCGGTGGTTGGGCGCTCGAGCGGTAGAGACCTGGCGCGAAATTTTAGAAAAATGTGGTTTTAACACATGTTCGGGTCCAAAGATTTTGCGGGGTTGGTCCTGGGGGCTACGGGAAGTTGTGGTGCGAATATTGAAAATTCGAAAGAAAAAGATATTTTGGAGGCCTATAAATATCTGAAGTTAGATATTTTCAGAAGATATTTTTGAAACTTAACTCCTAAGTTTCCTCCTTTTTCTCTCTGCCTTCTCTTTAACTTCTCGGGGGCCCGGGGTTCAATTTTCGACGATCATACAGTAGATCCTTAGTATCGGCATCGTGATCTAGTCTTTCATCTGGATAGAATTTTATTCTGGAGAAGTTCATTTTTGCACGTGGATCGAGACATTGAGCTTTTAGCTCAACGAGGTAGGATTCTAAACTCTATCGCTGTTTAAGGGTACTACGTGCAATTATAAGTATTTTGATCGGATTAAAATGCACGGATAACAGTTTATGTGTCATTTAATCGGGTTTTGGTTTAAAAAGGCGTTTGTGTTGACTTCAGTTAGATGAAATCGGGTTTTGAAATGTTCATTTCGAGGATCTGTGGTAGTTTTGGATTTGGGTATATTCGAGGGTGTTAAAAAGGTGCTTGGAGGCTTTAATTCATGGTTGAGATGATGGTTAGTGGGTGTTTGAGGGTTTGGAGGCTTAGAACACCAAGAATAGAATTTTCTGGGTTCTTCTCAGGTGGTAGCTTGCTCGGGCGCCCGATGTCCGCTCGAGCGGACTAGCTGCGCAGGGCCATTTTATTTTGATGTTATCTCCCTCATTCGGACTCAGAATTGGATAGTTCTTGTACTCAAATTGAAGCCACGAAAGTCTTCTTTCCAATGGAACCTCTCTCACCTTAAAATAGTTTTTGTAAAAAAAGTTATGACCAAAAGAGTGAATGTATGTCAAGATTTCTAAATCATTTTTCATCCATTTTTTGCCAAATGTTTGGGAAAAGGTTGTTTTTCATCATTGTGAGCCCTTTTGATCAAGTCTCATGTTCCTTGGGAGTTTTTTAGTGGGTGTTTCACGTGACCCGGGTATCGGGATGTGATAGTGACGGCTGGCCAGTTACGTTACATTCAGTTGTATGCTTTTTTCCCGATTAAAATGCTTATATTTCATGTGTTGTGTTTAAACCTTGTTTCGGATAAAAAGCATATTTTACGGTTTTCTTAGTTTATTGCATGATATTGAACTTGTGGATGTTGGGCAAAGGGTGTTCTTGAAAACGGTGGAAAATGGCGATTTTGTGAAAAATCTCAACATTTTTATGTTTTGGAGGTTTGGAGCTAATCCTCGGGGTTGAGTCTCAGGTTTTGAACGTTTTGTTGGAAATGGGGAAAAACATTGTGAAAATGTTTTGTTTGATCTCCATGATTCATGGATTGGATCTTGTGTTTATACATGTGTTGTATAACTATTTTTCTGGAAAACTTTTTGGAAATGTTTTGGTTGATCTCCATGTTGATGGACATATCTGTATATACATGTATAATGTATATTTGTGAAATGTTTTCGTAGTTGAGCTACGGTTCAATTTTTGGATGACTATCTAAATGTACTGGGATGATGTGTATTTGGCATGAGTTGCCCTCGATGTAAGTCCAAAAACGTGCGCTGAGTAGGTACTCAGGTCCTTCGGGTTAGTCCCCGTAAATTGAGGCGGATGGATGCTAAGCTCCCTCGGGGTCGTACCCCTAAATTGAGTGATTTGTTATGGTGCTTCGTATAGAACTTGTCATTATCTAGCATGCCTTAAGTGGTTTAGGACTAGGATAATGGGCAGGAGTCTATAGTTGCTACCTCTGTCCCCTGGTGATAAAGTCGGTACATAGGATCATATTCATCTTTTCTGCGATGGTACATTCCGCGAGGGAACAATGTTTTTTATTACTGTTTTACCATTTTATTTTCCTCGGTTGTGTGTTCCGAGTGAGAAAATAATATTTTGATTCCGGTTGTATGATCCGGGTGAACAAAGATCATCTTTCGATTGCTGTTTTATTACAGTTTTTCCTTAACTGTGGCATGATATCTGTTAGGATGATATGCATAGTTTGAAGGATGAAAATGCGGGTTTTATGCGATAAAACCGTTTTTGAGGCCCGTGTTGGCTTAGTGGAAAACTTGTGATTTTTGAGAGAAAAACTTTTTTGGCTTTCGTGGTCGAGTTAGCTCCCACCATATGGTTGCATGGCCTGCTTTATAGCTTTATTGTCTTTCCCTATTGGGCTTCTGCTCACGGTGTGGGATTTTTGCTGTAAAAATATTTTCAGGCGACCACGTGGAGTTGACCTAGATGCTTGAGGTGATGGAGGATCCGTAGTAGTTTCTTATTTTTACATGTACTTATACAAGTGATGCCTATTTTTGAAGGCTAATTTTGTACGCCTTTCGGTGATATATTTATTCATATATGAGTTTGCATGATTTCTGTTTATGAGAGATAAACTTGGGGATCTTTATCCAAATATTGTAATATTTTGAGTTCATGGTGTTCTAACTCCAAATCTTATTTTCTTAAATGGGTTTTTTGGTGGTATTTCGCGTGACCCTGGTTTTTGGGGCGTGAACTTAGAATCAGAGCTCTGGATTCGAATACCTATGAGCCATGAAAAAGAGGGTGCATCACCTTGTGAGGATGTGTGTGTGTTTTGTTGCATGTTGACGTGTTATAAATGTGAGCATGGAGGTTAGACCTTAGGATTGATTCGTCTTGTGTTTGGATTAACAAACTTGGGAGCCAAGTTAGAAATGCATTTTGGGGACATGATTTCTAACGAGGAATCTAAGTGGGTTGTCCAAAATGACGTGTCATTCTTGTCGATTCTCCTCGGTATTGGTGTGGTGTCTGCATAATCTTTATGCCTATGTGTCACCATGATTATGTAGTATATGTTAGAGATAGCATGATAGATCGACCTTAGGTTGTCGTGGTTCATGTATTCTTTCTTTACAACTTGTACACCCTTAGAGGTGGTGAGACCGTGGTTTGGGTTTGGTTATATGTGACTTAGTTGTTATCAGTTGCAGAGGTATGGTATGGGTTGAGCGTCAATCGCTTGGGACATTGTGGAACTCCCTTGTGAGTCAAGTTTGGCCGTGTGATGGATTAGGTACGTCTTGAGCCATGCTATGTTATGAGCCGTGTACTTAGGATGAAGTATGGACAGGAACATGGTGGATGGGAGCGTAGTAATCCTCGGTCGGGTGTATGATGAGACAGCAAAACATGAGTGGTTCTGGGAATATCCCTGACAACAGGACGTTGAGAGTGGCCAACAGGATGTTGATGGTGATCAACAGGATGTTGTTTGTAGTCAGAGTAGTTATGATGACATTGGACGTTGTATACCCTTCGAGGTTTCAGAATTGAGTTCCGTAGATATGCTGGGAAGAGCATGGGATTAGGAATATGTATGGATTCCTGTGATGAGTATCAGTTCCATGAGATTCCTACAGGAATGCATATTCGTGGTTTGGTCGAGATCTTAATGATTAGGAGATCGTGTTTGGGAACCATGCCGGTGCATGAGGTTTGAAAGGATCGTCGACAAGTTCGATAGTGTGGTTGGCTTAGTGCTAAGGCTTAGTGCTGAGAAGCTGTATCCTGAGTGTGATATGCCTGGAAGTTGTTTGTGTTCCATCCACCTTAGGTTCAGAGATGGGTATGTTGTTCACCCATGGGAACGAAGTGTGGAGTGATGGGGTTCAGTAGTGGATCGCGTGGTTTGGCTAGCATGAGGTGACAGGCGAGGAATCATAGGTTACAATGCATGTGTTTGATGTGTGCTTTGAGAGCAAAAGTGCAGAAGATGCCTGCATGGTTGTGGGAGTTATTAGTAACTCTGAAAGAGAGGTCTCTGGATTGGGTTCCCCTTTGTTTTGAGCTATGCGTTGGACAACGAATTTGAGACCGTGATGTGATTG